>JAYDZE010108372.1:0-23833 GCA_034509125.1 Monilaria moniliformis
CTATGCTTTGAAGCGAAGATGTCATGGACAAGAGGGGAAGTCATTGAACTGCTTCTGTTTTGTTGCAGTAAGTCATCCAGGCCAACCCCTTTGATCATATTTATTCTAAAGTTCTAGTTTCCATGTACAGAACTAATGAAATTTTGATGTCTTGTAACAAATGAAATGGATCTGCTCACTCTGTTTTACTTTTTCATGTGTTGAATTGAATATTTTTCAAAATTCTATTTGGGAAAGCAAAATCTAGAAATGAACTAAGACTATTTCTCTGTGCATGAAAATTAATTAGCTTTTACACACACCTGTTCTCTTTGTAAGACTTTGCTCTGTAACTAATATCCACTGGGGTTTCTCTTCCCTTTATGATATTAGCCACCCTGGTTTCCATTTTCTGACCACACAAGTTCCGGCCATTGTTGATAATCCTCTTACTGCATATTGTAACTATAGTTTTAGATTGCCATTATTTTTAACTTGATATAAATTTAGTATTTCGATATCTTGTATGCAAAGAATTGTCGGTGCAATAATTGATTTCCTTAATAGAATGATAGATGTTAGGACCATCTTGTAACCTGTAGCCTATAATTGATTATATGCTTGTTCCAAACATCATTAGTGTTCGAGTGTTTCTTAACTGCTGTTACCTTGGAAAGTCTAAATTCTTTTATTCCTGACATTTGTAGATTAAGAAAGGAGATAAAAATGTCCAAAGAACAGTCCTGAACAGTGTAGTGGGAACTTTGGATTTAAGCATCAAGCAATTCAGGCAAGGGGAAAAACATCCTGGGGTACAATCTTTAGTCTGTCAACTGATGCATTTTTATATTACTGATCAATTTGATATCTGTGTAATTTAGCTTCTGCAGCACTGTGTAAACTATTAAGTATCTGTGTCATTGCTGCTTCTCATTTTCTTGCAATATCGTTATTCAAGTTTCCTTGGGATCAATACTTCAATAATCTTCGTGCAAAAAGAAAAAATCTTGCTTTCACTCCGATTTCTCTTTGTCGGCTGTCTAAATGGATCTTTTGTTCATTAGAGCATGAAGTGAGCAAATTTGCAAGATTACTTTATAAGAAGCCCATTTCTCAGACAACAGGTTTTTTTTCTGTGCAGAGAACAAAGAAAAGTTCTGCTGTTTTGGCTGGCCACGAGCCCTTTGATACCCTTAAATATGCTTATATTGCTAATGTTTGTGTGGCAAAGTTTGCTCGACGCCGGGGCATTGCCTCAAACATGTTATACTTGGCTGCTGATGTAGCCACAACGGCAGGTTTCGTATTGTCAATTTGAACAATCATTGTCCTCTATTGCTTACTTTTACCCGTCATATCCCATTTGCCCGCCAACTTTGTGGACAACTGAATATCCTTTCTCATATGTCCTGGTCATGAAACAGGGATGAAGCAGCTTTTTGTTCACGTGAATGTAGATAACAATCCTGCACGGGATCTGTACAAAAAGATTGGTTTTAAAGTGAGTTCCTACTCTCTGAACGCACTAGATTTGTAACTTCATAACTGTTTTGTTGCTGTTCTATGTCATTTTGTTAGCTATAAAATGACTACTTTCTTTTGAGTTGTATAGTTGAACATCACTGCTTAATGCGACTGATAATCTTTTCTCTAGACATTCACTAACATTTCCGAGTCTTCCCGTTATGACCTTCCCCATTTAAAACTTCTCTTCTCTTCACTAGAGGTACACATCTCTGTAAAGTGATAATTAAGAACAAGAGTTGATGATGGACAGATATGATGGTGAAATAACACTAGTTGGTTATTTGGCAACTATTGAAATCATTTATATCAATGGTTGTGATTTGACAATGCTTTGTCGCCTTATCACGCAAGCGCCTTTGTGATTGTGGTTTGATAACACTCAACCGTTGTAGTTGGAGAATTATTCTTGGTACCTTATTCAATAATCTCCCCGCAGGTCGTTGAGGAGGCTTCTTCTCCGACGTTGGAAGATGAGAAGATACTGATGTCCATGGAACTGTAATCTGGCAATGTGGTGATGCTGCCTGATATTGTACAGTGCTCTATATATTCATTAAGTCAACTACTTGTTGGTTTTCTGTGTGTTTACTTCTTAATAAATCATTAGGCATATATAGATATATAGAAGGTTTAGCACAAGTTAGCAAACTGTTATTACAATAGTATATGTACATGAATTAGAGAGTTAAATTAGGTTGCATGCTTGTTGCATTGCATTTCTGTGCAAACCATATTTTATACTTCCAAAAATAACATCTACTAAATGAACACAAAGTTGATGTCCATACGTAGTTTTTGTGACCTTGAAGTTGATGTCCATACATTGTTCATCAAGGAAAACAATCACATATATATTATAAATATTATATCATTTAATATTCTGATATTTATAGTTGTATAGCAAAATAAAATATTTTGTAGAGTATTATTTTGGGTTAATTGCACTAAATATCACAATCTTTTATGTAAGTTTCAATTAGAGTAGAAGCTGATGTTGTAACAAAAATTATTAGTACAAATGTTAAAAATCTGGAAATAATTGCAAATTCGGCAGTCTTTTAATATTTTTTTCAATTAAATGAACAAATGTTTCTGAGACGTAATCGCGAAATTGGGTGACATTGAGAACCATTTGTTTTCTTAATTGAAAAGGATATTAAAGATCGTGTCGAAGTTGCAATTTACAAATATTGTACTTCACCCGTCCGCCATAAAATGTCTTATTTTGCTAAATAATGGACGTCCATAATAAAATGTCTCATTTCATCTGTACTATTAATTATGAATTGACATTACATTTCACTAACTTATTCTACCCATATTTCATAATAAAACTAAGACTCATATTCCATATATAAAAGTGAGACTCATATTTCATTGACTTTTTCTATTCACTTTCATTCACATTTTTTTAAAACTCGCGCCGAATCAAAACGGGTCAATATATCTCGGACAGAGGGAATAATTTTTATGTCAATATATAATTCTTGTTCTTAAACGTCTTTTTTGCTGCTTGCTGAAAATAGTGTCCTGTAGGAAATTTATGTTTGCTAAGTCAGCTTCATTTACTTTTTTTCGATGAAAAGAAAACGCTCAAACCATCAGAAGTGGTGAGCATAAGATCCACCAGCTCAACAAAAACAGCATCAAGGAGAAAAGCAAAAGAAAAACAGCAGCACAAGAGATAATTCAAAGATGGCAAATTGCATAGACTGAAATATTGTGTCTAATTTGCAATTATGATCAAATGATGCGATTTTTGGTGCAATTAACCTTTTTTTTGGTAAATGTTCTTTTGGCGTGACATTTAGAGAGATGAAAAACTTTTCGTGCTCATTAAAATTAGATTATTCTTGTGCAGTCTTTGGACCAAAATGATTCAACCCATTGAGTTAAATAAATAGTCTAAGAAAAGAAGGCATCAGCATAAAAACTTAACAAGAGAATTGTAAAGCTAGATTACAACAAACTGCCACTTTGCATTAATTAGTGTATATATATGCATCGACAGAAAAAAAAAAAAAAAAAGTGGCTTGTATTAAATTATTAAATCTGAGAATGTGAATTAATGAATTTGCTAATTGGAAATTAAAGGGTGCAATAATAATGTAATTAAGGATAAAGAAGTGCATATCTGGATTAATTGATGATTTTCTGGAAAGAGTTATTAACACTAACATAAATATAGATACATACAGACACAAATCTTGTTTTGATTTGTTTAGTGTGTGTTAAAAAAAGTGAAAAGGAAGACTAAACTTGAAGATTATATATAGCAAATTGAATTCATTATTATATGTTTACTTTTCATGGATTTTGATCTCTTCTTCTTTTTTAAGAACAAAATTAATGGTTCAAAGTTAAAGCATGGTGATTTTAATTTATTATGAGATTATGAAAATCGTTGCATATATAATAGTTAGTCACTTCTAGCTAGCTCTCTTTATATATATATATATATATATCATAAGGTACAATTTCTGAAATCCTAATAAGAAAATCCTACTTCCAGATCATTACATTATTAAGAGATCGAGCAAATTGAGCCACGACATGAGCCACGCCATTCGCCTCCCTTCACATATATATGAGAAATATCGAGGATCCATCATTTTATTCTCGTGAACAATAACTTCTCGAAATTTGTTTATCTATATATATATATTTATATTAGTTAACATCTCATAAGAATAATAATATATGAAGCTACTTTTTAAAATAAAAGTATGCATCTTATAAATTTAATAATCAAACTATTTTTAAAAAGGTATGTTATACAATACTATGATATCATAATCTCCTATATATGTATAAGCTTACCAAACACCCTCTTAATCGAGATCAAGGTGATTTTGTTGGTTTTACATGTATTGAAATAATTAGATTCCTTAACAAAACCTTGCCACTGCACTAATCTTTTTATTTTTTTTCAAATATTCGGTATAATTATTAATTTTGAGCTATTTTCTCGTGTATTTATTAAATTGTGGATTCATAAATATTCTCTTTGCTGCAACTTACAAGCTGTGTTTACACTTTTTATTGTATTTGGGTTTATAATTTCATTATGAATCCTCAAAGATGAATATATAAGATCATTTGGAAGAGCTCTCACTTGCACCTGAAAGTAATTAGGTCATGAAATGCTTCCTAGAATATACCATAGAATAAAAAATTTAATCTCAAATAAAAATAGTATGCACGTCTACGTTATTTCTTTTTTGTTAGCTTGTTATTCTTTTGTTAGTGTACTATCAAGTAGCGACATGCGGTCGCTACTTGATAGTGTACTATGTCGAGGATGTCTTTGAATATATCTTGAAAGTCAGAAAAAGGGGTAATTAAACAGTCAAAGCATATTAAATAAGCCCAAATCAAGCACATACACATTAAATAAGACAGCAAGAACAAATAAACCCTAACCCTATCTCATCTTTTTCCCTTCAATTGAGATGAGCCTCAATATGACTAACCAAAGCTTCAACGCCTAGCTTTTCCTGAATTACAATGTAGATGTAAGATTAATCAGTTCTGGTTCCTTTCCATGGATGCTAATTGACAAACAAACAAACAACCATACATTTAAATCCATACGAAATATAGTACTCCTACTAGAATACCCTCATCACCATTTTGGAAGCTCATTAAGGTCAAAATCGAACACTACTTTAGGCTGGTCGCGATTCCCCTCCTCTCCTTTGTCATCCGGGTGCTGCCCGTGGCCAGAAATTTTACCAAACCCTTCAGGTTGTTCCATACAGAAGGGTGGTGCAGACTCATCGCCATGGTGGGACTTGTGTCCCCCCAAGGCCTGGTAGCTCCTAAAAATCTTGCCACATATCTCACAAGGAAACTTATTTTGTGATTTGATGATAGGGATCTTATGATGAAGATCACCCCTATCATTATTAACTAACAAGGGATTTTCACTTATGACCGATTTACCCCTATCTTGTAGGAGGCTAGGTTGGTCCTTGGCAAGAGCCAAGAGGTCATGAGCAAGAGACACCGCCTCGTGGTCGAGTGGCTGAGAGCCCCCCACCTCTTGGGGTAGAGGGGGAGGCGGAGGCCTCATTCCCCTCCACCCCCGGTCGGGGTGCTTCCTCATGTGGCCGTGCAACGACTTCGTGGTAGCGAAGGGTTGGTGGCAAACCGGGCAAGAAATGAGGGTTTTCTCACCTTTTTCCCCACCTTGGAGCTCCATGGCTTCATGATTTCTCTTGTTTTTATTCTCCACGTGAACCCTCATGTGTCCTCCTAGAGCCTTCGCACTGCTGAAAGACTTGGCGCAAGTGGAGCACTCGAACCGAACCTCAGCTGGGATCTTGAGTTTGATTATCATCTTGCTCATCAAATCAAATCACCTGGAAAAAGAACCGAAAAAGGAAACAAAAGAGAAGTAAGTAGCTGATAGCTTATAATTTCAGTAAATAGAATGAGATTTGCTTAGAGATAAACAAAAGAGAAGGTGGCTAACCTAGAATTTGATACAATGCAGAATGAGAGAGTGAAGAAGATGGTGAACACAAAGGGGTGCTTATAAGCTTAGGGGCTGTGACGACCCAACTAAAAAAGATGAGGAAACATAAATGCACCAAATTCATTAATGAATCCACTTAGAATAAACCCTTTTCACAATGCAGAAGGAGAAGGGGGTTTGTGGATTAAGATGACCTAAGCTTCTTGTGTTTGTATGTGGGTGATGATGCACTAACCATATATTGAAAACTGATGCAATCTTCTTGTAATTCGATATTACTGGTGATTAGGCCGGGATACAAGGCGAGGAAGAAATGGCCCTACATAAGTAATTGTCAATATATGACGACGGTTTCATTGGGTTTAAATGCATGCATGGATTTTAGTGGGAGAGAGAGAGAGACAGAGAGAGGGTGAGAGAGAGAGGGATTTGAGTGTTTGAAGAGGAGCCAAAATATTTGTCAAGGAAAAGGTAGGCCTGCTGCAACTTGTTGTTTCTTGTTTCGTCTATTTCCTGTTCCCGATGAACAGTATCGTTCTTCAGAATTTATCCAGTAAAAGCGCAAGCGCACACAAACAAAACTTAATTAAAATCACCAGATAATTTTTTCTTTTCTTTTTTCTTTTTTCTTTTTTGCTCTTTTGGGTTCCTTTTGGAAGTGATTATTGATGTGATGTTTAATTATTTGGTTTTTTGGGTTATCACTTTAAATCTTGAAAACTTTAAAATCCTATGTTTTGATTTAAAGAATTGATTATCTGATTCAGTATGCTACCTTTTCTTTTTGAGCTAACAGGGAAAAAAAAAAAAAAAAAAAAAAAAAACTTTTTTTTGTTGTGTATTGTAGGAAAAAAATTGCACAAGAACTCAAAAATCTTGCCAAGGTTTCTAATGTTGCACAAAATTAGAGCATGTAGATGTGGGAGTTCTTTGCTTGATTATACGAGATAAGATTTGATATATTTGATTGAAATATTTTGTATACGAAATTAATATTATTTTTGGTTAAATGTATTGATTAAATTATCTGTAATATATATAGGATGATGAAACTAATGGTGAATTAGTCTATTACCAAATTACGAATGGTATAATTAACTTCAGACGTGTATACAGAATCTCACAAATCAATGTACTATTAAGCTTTTGCTTTGAAAAGAGCCTCATATATTCTAAAAATAGATTAACAAGATATATTAGAGTATAATATATCATTATCAATGATAGTAAATAAACTATATAGTGTCAAAAATTGAAATTAATAGGTAATTGGGTTATACTTATTTGACCAATTAGTTTTACCATCCCTAAAATTATGGGACGATTTTTGTGTTTTTCCCCATTTCAAAATTCAAATAGTGAGGGACTTGTGAATTTAAGTATAATACGTCAAATTAAATTCAGCCATATTAATTAATTCCCAATGAGATATGAAGAAAAGAATCATTATCTTATAATAAAATTATCTCATAGTCTCACTCATTAATTGATTGTCCTCGTTGTTTTTTTATCTACAAATCAATTTATGGTCTTTCTCTCTCTTTTCCGTTAAAGCTTGGTCTCTTTTAAATTTTAGGTTTACATATTTTTCTTAATTTAAAAAAGGGAAAAGATAAATTTATATAAATTATATATATATATATAATATTTCTAAATTTTGAATTAAATCAAATTGATTTTATTTAAACTGATTTATTACTAATTATATTATTTTCTTACTAATTATTGAATGGAAAAGCTTATTTTTTTTCAAATCTACAGATTTCTAATTTGGAAGAGTTAATCTTATCTGAAATTATTGTAGAATGGTAAATATATAATATAATAATTTATAAATAATTTTAATATAGAATACTTAAAAAGCTCAGTTATATATGTACAATTTATATATATTTATCGATGCTATTTAAAAAATGAAAAGAAAAAAGATTAACACAATTCTTTCTCTTTTCCCGGATAGTTGAATGGACAAATGTGATGTTTTTATAAAAAAAGTGAGATTTGGTATAATCCCCTATACCTCCTTGGTCTTTCATCATTATCTTACATTCATTATCTACTTTGAATAATTAGATATTCACAAAACATATTGTTGTATGTACATAAAATCAAAATAAAAACCATATAATATAATTCCATCATATAAAATTCATTAGTTAAGTTTTTAATTCCACTTTATTGGTCGGACTAATGTAAAATCTCATATTTTAATTAATTACTCTATATTAGCAACAAAAGAAAATTATTCCAAGATAATTACATAAAATTATCTCAAAACATTAATAACTATAACAACTCACATCACTTAAGCTTCTACAAAACTACGTCACATATGAAATATCTCAAGTATTAATTACTCTATTCCGGAGGAGACAGTAATAACTTTTGACAATTAAGTATTGCATCCGTAACCAAATAGTACGGAACTATCTCAAAACTTTAAACAAAATAACGGTTTCAGTTAAGTCGTTGCACAACTACGTTGTCGGATATATGAAATATCTCGAGCTTTAATTACTCGATATTAGTACATGTGCAAAGAATAAAACTATTCTTTTTGTCATATATTCACATGTCCTTGAATTCATTTTTTATTTTTATTTTTGCATTTTGTCTATATCTATATATAGTTATTTTTTAATCAAATTCAAAATTAAATAAAGAATGTATTGTAAAAAATGTTTTACCCAACCGAATAGCTCTACTTGGAAGTATTGAACAATAACTGCATCAATTAAATGTTCAAGCTAAGGTATATGTGGAATGTCACTGGCATTTTAATTACTCTTAATTAGTTAGTTTCAACTAATATAATTAATAAATACCTCATATAGCATAATGCCTAGAATTATAGTTCCAAAAATACTTTGGCCTTTAAAATGCAAATTGAATTTCCGAAAATGGCACATGATCGAATTTTCCGTACCTTAAAATGGCTAGATATATATAATCCAACCTTAAAATTATAATTTAAATTCTAGGGTGGCTTTGATTCAATTAATCGACAGTTTATACTCCCTCCATTTATCATAAAATATCTCATTTGTCCAAAAATTTACGTTCACAATAAAATATCACATTTCACATTTATTATTCCACTAACTCATTCTACTAGCATTTAATTATAACTTGTATCAAGTCCAAATGCGAGACTCATATTCCACTAATTTTTTCTTATAAATTGTACCAAGTCCAAATGAGACAATTTATGGTAGACGAAAGGAGTATAATTGAAATTCTAAGCTATTGACTGTTTAATAAAAAATGTTATGAATAGCTCAAAAAGAAAATGAAAAAATCATGAACTATTGATAATAATTAAATGCACAAAGTTGTGACACAATTAAACATACAAATATAACAATCAATATCCCAAATGTGAGTTAGATCACTAACAATTAGTAGAAATTCAAAATACTACAATCGGTTCGACCCACGAATTCCCCTTTATACATCACATAGATTAACAAAATGCCTTTTAATTTTCTTTAAAATATATATACTATTTGTCATTGTTCGATTTTAATAACGTAACGTCTTAATCCAATTAATTGAAAAATATTTTTGTAACATCTAAAAAATTATTCATTTTATGGGATGGATGGGTCTATGTATGAAATATTTTGTGTTGTCATTCATGAATAATAAAAATTATCTAATTATTGTTCATCACAAATCATATCATATGTAACCAACCACTTAATTCTTTTCCTCTTCCCTATGTTTCACCCGATTGGTCAGGTTTTCCTCTTGTTTCCATCTACTTAAATGCTATCCAATGACCAATGTACAGTCACCACAAATTCAAACATAATTTTCCTGTTCATTTGCACCTTACAGTTTTTAAGTATCTGCAAATTATCCTATCTAAAAAATCTAGAAATTATGATTATTTTATTATATTATTTTATATTATGTATTATATAATAGCTGAATTGATTATATTGTATCCACTTTATATGTCGAATAGGATAATGTTAACTAGATTAATCATAATAGAGAACCATAAATTATATACGACATATAAATATTATAAATTTTACATAATATGTAATTGTATTACCAAAAAAAAAATAGCTTAGCGCATTAATAAGATAAAAGCTTTATGAAGAGCTTCAATGTTCCTCTAAGATGATAAAAATATTACCAGATTCAATTTGATGGTAAGTTTACTAAGCAATAAAGACAAAGTAAATTAACATTTATTCCACCATCGAAATCAATATGTGCTCGGTTTGTGCTGATTTTTGGACACAAATCGTACGACACCTAGGTTTAAGTACTAACCAAGTTCGAGATAAAAATAAGATCATTTGGTCAGTCAAAATAGCCTTGCAACGCACTGCTAGGACAGGGTGTACTCGGCCTACAAGCATTCACTATAAATCATTTTTCTTGACTTCTAAATGTACTTAGGTTCAAACAAGCGCACTACAACACATGTAGGGTCACACATACACACACACTACAACACATGTAGGGTCTTGAGGATGAACATGCACACAACGTAGCCGTATGGCACGTCACCTTTGGGCTTGGCCGAAGCTCGGCCGTGGTACGTGAAGCCAATGGGGCCTCACACACTCACGACTAGCTCTTTGAGACCATAGATCTTAAGCATTTAGCATTCACTTTGAACTTGGTCCCTTAATGCCTTCACTCTCACTCTACGCCTTAATGCCTAGCTCTTGGTCCCTTGTCCTTCCCATGGTGGTGGTGCATGAATGAGGGGCCGAAAAGTGGAGGTGGTGGCGGTTGTGGGTGGCTGTTCTCGATGGTGATGGCGAGGGTGTGCGGCTATCGGTCTTTGGCCGAGGGTGACGGGATGGGGTTTTGAATGGCGTGGTGACAGTGGCTGGTGGCTCTCGGCCGTGGTGTTGGCCGAGGAGGTGATGAGGGTGGCGATGCCTCTTAGTGACCGTGTAGGTGACCGCCAATCGAGAATAATTTGTGTATCCTGTGTGTGATTTATTTGATTGCAAATTTCAATTAAAAGTTTTAGTATTCATCGTATTTTTTTGGCTAATTGTTCACTATTTACTTTTATTTGTGGGCTTATTTAATTTAATTAAGATATATAATTTAGGCTTTTAACTAGTATAACCACTTAAATTAAACTCTCTGGGTGGTCGTCCAGTTCGGTCCCTAATTGTGCTTATCGGGCTGCCTGGTTTGGCCCATATTCTAATCCCACATCATGCTTATGTTTCTCGTGCCCTACCAACTTTGTTACACCTTAGTTTGAGAGTTATAATCAACCCAACTATTGGCCGATGGGCTCAAGATAAGTAATTGGGACTTAAAATGGGCATTGGTTTGCAAATGAGAAATTGACACAAGTATCGCTATCCCGATTTTGTCCATCAGACTTCCAGTTTCTCCGGAATTTTGATCCATTCCTCGTTTTTTTTTTTTTGGGTGAAATTTTACCCCTAAACTATAAATAAGACCTCCATTAATGTTTTAAGGGTCTCAATTTTTCAAATTCTATAGTTTAGTTTTCTTTAGTTTTTAAGAACTTTTGTTGTTCCTGTAAGATTCAAGATTCAAGCTTGGATTTTTCTTGATGAATTTTTCTACAAGTTTTATCAGAAAAAATCTCTCTTTTGTTTTAATTAATTTTTTTATTTGAATTTTTTCTTCAGTAGCTAAATCTTTATCTGATTCTAGAGTTTGAATGTTAATTAGGTTTATGTAAATTTTATCTGTTGATATCAATTTATCTGTCACTCCATGATTTATAATTCATGGTACTTATTCCTCGTGTTGATATATTTCATCTATATTAATGCATGCTAGTTACTTAGTTAAAGCTTGGTGGTTTTAATTGTTTAGTCAAATTCAAAAATCATAATACACTAAGCATTGGGTCAATGGTAGGTAGATTTTAGAGAGTCATTCTTAGTGAGCTTATGAGAATTAGTGCAGTTTCTTGAGTTCTAGTGAAAATATAAATTATATTAACTTATGATTATAAACTGTTTGAGAGAGAGGGTATGGTTATAATAGTAATCTATCATTTAGTATGACTTAAAAATTGATAAATGGATCAATAAGTTAATTCGCATGAGTTTAATTAATTATTTCATTTCCTAGAATGAGTTCTCTCTCTTAGATTTTATCTGAATTATTTCATTTGCTTTTTAATTAATTAATTGTCTAGATTTTAGTAGGGATATTTGTTCCACGGAAGTTGAAATCGGCGGGTTTTTACTGATTTTTCAACGATTTTTTTTTCTCGCTTTTTTGCTGTTTTTCAACGTTTCTTTCCGTTTAACCGCCGGTTTTTCAATATTCGGACCGAATCGTCGGTTACAGTTCTAAAATCACTTGAACCAAAATCGAACCGTTTGAACTAATATATCAATTCCAATTTAATCGAAAAGTGCCGGTTACGATTCCACAACCGGAATCACCAGTCCGGTTAAGACCGGACATCCCTTGATTTCGATAATATATTATGTCAGATCAGCTCAATAATCAAATTGTTACCGTATCAAAATTTAAAATTAATTTAAAGGTGATTTGAAATGATTTTCTATTTTATTTTATACTTGATCTTTCTTAGAAAGCGACACACGCATTCGCCGCAAGTGAGTCAAAATTTGAACGATGAGGATTTCGCTGCGAAAATAATGCTTATCCAGATTTGACGACCAGGATTAACCCACGTACTCAAATCTATCCTTTCAATTTTCTGCTGAGTTGACATTTCTTATATTTCCAGTTTTATCCCTCCTCCTCCGCCCCCGGCCCCGCCCCTCCCAACACCGCCCTTTTTATACCTCTAAAACCCTCACCACCAGCCGTGGTTTCTCTCTCTACACCTGCAAAATACACATTCACCTACATGCACTTGCGTTACTCGCATGGGAAATGCGAATGGCAAAGAAGAAGGCAGTGAAAATGGCGGCGGCGGCGGTGGCGACGAGGTCCCGGAAGGTTCGAACCACGGGCCGGCAATCCGCATTGCTTCCGCTGATCTAATGGTGAGCTCTCCGCCGCGTGATCCCCATCAGTCGCGCGCTCCTCTCTTGTTTTCTTCGCAGGTTAGGTCTCCCATTCTCTTTCTTAGATGTTATTTATTTATTCCTGCCTGTGTGTCGTTCTGAGCAGTTTATCCAACTGCAGCTGGATTTATTGGGGAAAATTTTGTACAGCTATAGTAAGCGTATATACTGTAGCTTCATCATTAGTTTTTCTGCTGTGTTCATAGTTATTCGGCTAATGCTGAGTAATGTTGCAAGGATGTTAATAATCTAATGTACTAATTTGTTGATTGCGGAGATCTGGTTTTGCAAATTGCCCGCGGGGTCTCTAGTGTGCTCTTGGAAATCATGAGAGGTCAACTCTGAATTTACTTATTGCGGCAACTGAAATGCTAATTTCAATTACGCTTTATTAACTTAGTAATTCAAGTTGAGATCAAGCCAATACTTCTCGATTATTATCATTGTTGGATATTGCAAATGATGCGAGACTATTTTATCCTGTTAGGGAATTGAGGCTCACATATGATCCAACTGCAAAATCTATGTAGCAAGACAAGCCAATCATTGAGTGGATGCTATTGTGGCAGCTAATTGCCTATAGGGGTCTCCTTACCAGCCTCTTAACATTTATTTAAATTTCGTTCCATTGTTTCTAGCTATAGAGTGTAGGTTGCTAATAGTTGCAAAAGTAAAAGTGTGTGCATGCAATCCCTTTATGACACCTTTTTCGCTGGGAGAGCATGCATTTCGCCGGAGCCCTAGGCAATGTGGTGATCTCTCTTTACTAAGTGTTACTATCTTTTTTTCTTATAAATGATGTGGGAATAAGAAATAAAATCTAGGTCTGGGGCGTGTTTTATGGTCATCACACATGGTTGTGGTCTTGGAGCACATTTTTACCTTTTACTAATGCGTGTGGTTCATTGGAGTCGGTTGTTGACATGTGCTGAACGAATATAAAGCCTTGGAATGAGTTGTCCCAAATAAATGCGTACTATTAATTTCTATTGAACTTATGCAGCCTCTTATGTGATATGACCTCATATCCTTATTCTTCAAGTCCACAGCTAGTGGTTTTTGAAAAAGATATAAAAAGCCTTCTTTCATCAGCATTCTTATTCATAACCCCTGACCTGTGACATTTGGCAGTATTGTGACCATTAGGTTTGTGTTGAGCCACTGGCAGTCCTACAAATATTTCACTTTCCTGAATTTGATCCATTAGGCATTTTCTAAGTTATCATGTGGCAGTTTAGTACATATGGAAAAGTTGGAAGTATATAGAAAGAATGTGATTCCTTATATCTAATCATCTGTCAGATCTGTTGCAATATCTTCTGTTCCCCAGTTAATATTTCACTTTATTGATTAGTGCTGGGATTTGAGAGAGTAACCTGTTTGATCTTCGTCTCTTCGAGAATGAAAAATCATAAACTATAAAGTTTCAAGAGAGTCTAATTCTCCAATAAAGGAAAAGTGAAATGAAGGAACAAAATCAGGAGATCTGAAATCTGATTTATAGAAGAGAAGACTGGTACTTAATTGAACTATTGCGCCAAGTAAAGTGTATATGCATTTATATTTTGTTTTGTCCATTCAATTTCACGCGCAGGGAGTGTTTAAAAAATGATAAGCACAGATATGTGAATGCATGCTATCAGATGCAGAATGTAATTTACATAAGATAACATTATGTAATGTAATTATGACCAATTAATGCACATATTAATTTTGTCTATGACTGCATAATAATCTGTATTCATACATATAAATTCATATAACTATGTTATTTATATTATATCTATTCCACTCGTGTATATAAGTTATTAGATGTTTCAAGAGTAAATGTGCACATGAGTCTTCAATTTAAATGGAGGTGTTAATTCTGTGGGTCATAAAGCATTAGAAGAGAGGAATATTATTCTAAAGCCCGGTATGTATAAATGGTCCAAAGGGGCTGACCTAGGTTGTAATTTTGTTGTAAACAAATGATCGTTATGTTCATTATTTATAATATATTAACAGTCAAGGAAATTTATGTCAATGCTCAAGATCGATGCTAGGAAAATAGGGACACGGTGCAATTTTGGTCATGATTTCAACATGTTATGTCACCATTGAAAGACACGACTCTTTTTCTTCTTTTTTTGGTAGGATAGTTGGTAACTATTGTCTTCAATTGGAGAACATGGTCATGAACCCTCATTTTTGTAACCTAATAGAATTTTTTCATTTTATTGGGAGTGTCTAAGGAGTAAGGGATTTGAGTACAGGAGCTCTACAAATTCGGGAACAACATTCTGAACTTGAGAAGGAACACCTAGTAATAGCCAGCTGGTAACATTTATTAATCATGTGGAATTTTGTATCTCTTACTTTCAGATCCATTATTCAGATTTTGACTGGGCTTTGAACCTTGTTGGTACATTTGTTTTACCCTATCCTTGTAACAAATGGTTTAAGAATTTACTTGAGGAAGATATAGACATGACTAATTGACAATATGCAAAGAGAACTCATGATTTTATACATTTCCACTCGCCTAGCTAGCGGCATCATTGTTTTTCTATTCTTATTGGATCTGTAGGACCCTAAGCTTGTGTAGAGTTTAGAGGTTAGAAGAAGGTGAATTTGATGCATAGTAGCACAAAACTAGGTTATTTTCTAGAGATATCATTAACTTGGACCCATTGTTATAAAAAAATTCTAAAAAACTTCACATTTAAATGGCAGTTTTTGAGTTTTATTTGTAGAATGCGTACAAAATTGCGCTAATCCTCGAGCAGCTGAAGTGCCGTGTCCTAATGGCCCTAGTCTTGGTCCTCTATTGACTGACTGCCTTATAGAACATACTGTGTCTGCCAATCTCCTAACTTTGGCATTATAAATGTCTGGCTTATGTCCATCATTGCAAGCAGTGCCAATTATGTTGTTCGTAATCTTCATTTTGATGCATACAATGATAAAATTGATTAATATTACTTGTTTATACTACTATTAGATCTAGCACGGTTGGGGGTTGTTTATGTCATTTTCCTTTGTCTGGTGATTGTCTATATTGGCGTTGTTTCTTATCCATTAGTGCAGATGTATTAATCAGTGATTTCCACAAGTTCATTTGATGCTATATCACCATCTTCAATGTAACTTCTGCTGTATCTTTTTTGTTCAGGAAGACTTCTTTCATGATTTTTATTAGTGTGTTTTATTTACCTGATTTTTCTATACCTAGGCAGGCCCCTGCAGTTCCTTTACAAAGAAGTGATGGCCCATCGCTCAATCCAATGAGGCAGAATGAAGCTCAACGAGCTGTCGATCACCCCCTTGAACAAGGTATACCGACTATAATAACTTGGAGTTTTGGCGGCAATAATGTGGTTGTGGAGGGTTCATGGGACAACTGGAGGACCAGGTGAATCTACTCATTCCAGCAATATGTACTTGATATATGTGCTCATTCTCTCAGGCTGTTTGGTTTTCTTTCTTTTTTTTCTTTCTTGCTGAAACTGTATATAATTTCTGCCTTCAGGAAAATGCTCCAAAGATCAGGCAAGGATCATTCTATTCTTTTGGTGCTGCCGTCAGGCATATTCCATTACAGATTTATCGTGGATGGTGAAGTGAGATATATCCCTGATCTTCCAACTGAAACAGATCAGACCGGCCATGTTTGTAATCTTCTTGATGTCCATGTAAGTAAATGCTTAACCTAATGCAAATATCTCAATCAAAGACATGGTATTTGACTATGAGGGTTTGGAGTTTTTTTTTTTTTTTTTTCTTTCTGTGTGATGGAAAATGAGGATTTTGAGATAAAATGATGGAAAATTGTTTGGTTTACTTTTTGTTTCAAGTTTTATGGGTCTTTCATAAGCTATGGGGGTGAAATTTAGCTGCACCACCATAAGTCCTTATATACTATTTCCATATGAAAAAAAGTCTGCAGTATATATATATGTACATATAAACAGAAGGGAAAAGAAGAGGAAAAAAACAAAGATTAGTAACTGTTCTTAAATTTTTATCTTTTATTTCCTTGTAGACCCAATTTTCCTTTTCTTTCATTAAAGGACTGTATTGTTGTAAAATGGTTCAGTTTTCTTGATAAGAGTTAGATAAACAAGACACAGGCATGCTCAAAAGTATATTTGATTAACGTATTTCAGTGATTTTTTTTTTCTATTTCCTGCTTCATGTCATAATTTTATCCTTGTTTTTGCTCGTCCTTAAAAGGTACAAGTTCATGTGTAAACCTCATCTTTTAATGCATATTGTGGCTATTCAAAAGTCTCAGTTGTAGTGAAAGACTGCTTTACCATTCATTCCAGTCTATAAATAGTTATTAAAAATTATGTATATGTATATTATGCTTGAGTTGTATTTATGACTTTACATATCCTCGGGGATGAGTTGTTTTCGTGAAGTAGAGTTGTATTTTGTATGTGTATGAGTGTATCCAAGATATAGATAAAGACCTAAAATTATGTTACATAATACTTATTGATCAATTCAAGAATAGAATTAGAACTCTAACCCTGCACGTGAACCAAAACTGCTAAGGTATGTTTCAGTAGATTTATGTATTGCTAAATGAAAAAAGTCTGGTAATCCCCCCCACCCCAAAAATGAAAAAGTCTAACTCAATTAATGTAGTCACCTAAACGAGAGGAAAAATGAGGAGACTTTCTTTAGGACTCTTGAAGTTCCTAACCGCCACGGAATCACCCTCTCTTGCATCAACTGCTCTTCCTCTATCTCCAACCTTTTCTTAGCTTCATGACCATCCATATTCCATCCTATCACTTCACTGTGTTGCCTCCTCTACTGCAGATACCCTAAAATTAGTCACCCCACTTTTGTAAATCATTGGAGAAACATAAATATAGGCTAATAAAAACTTTGCAATTGGAATTATCAGGATTAGTTGATGTGATCTTTGCAATTGGAATTGTCTTTCCCCATTTTTTCCCTCTTTAAAAGGCATTTTATGTACAAGCACGATATTATGTTCGACTTGTGTAAGAGTATTGTATTTAAATAATAAATACTCCCTCCATCCACAACCAATAGTCTTGGTAGTGGATGACACGAGTTTTAATGCAAAATTAGTATAGTAGGATAGAGAAAGAAAAATGGTTGGAGGATTGTTAGTTGATGTAATAAAGTAGTGGGCCCTAGTGGTATATGTTGTAAATAAGTTGATGTATTGGGATAATGTGTTGTGAGAAATTTACCAAAAATTGAAAGACTAATTTTTGTGAATGGACCAAAATAGAAAAATAGAAAATGAGACGTTTCAAATGGGACGGAGGGAGTATTATGGATTAATAGGTAATTTAACATATACGTAGTTAGAATATGAAATCTTTGTATCTAACTTTTAGTCTCGCCATAATTGTTGCTCTTTTTCACAAACAGCGCCTAGGGGTATGAGTATATTTGATATGGTATACCAACTTCATTGTGTCAAAATTGAATTTTAGCACACACTAAACCAAGTACTATGTTCCAGTAACCAATTGAAAGAATTTGATCAAAGATCTCAGCATAGTTCCTGGTAGCCTAGCGAAGAAATCTAAATTTCCTAAGAATCACCACATGATTCTCATGGTCACCTGGATTCAGGTACAATCCATTAATCTAGGTTGTCTGATGGACCAGTATGCAGTAGAAAGTATGTAGGCGTATTGCTGCGTAATTTTAGGTCCTGGAATGATTGGCAGGCGCATTTTGGCCAACATTAAAGAAATGCAGAACTTCCAAAATAGATAAAAAGAAAGTATGTAAGTTTGAAAAAAAGAGAATGTGTTTTGTAGATTATATAATTAATTACTTAGTTACCCCTAAAGTTTATCCCTGTGACTTTTAAACCCCTTAACTGTTAGTTTCCATCTTACAATCTGAAATCTGCACTATTATTCATCAATGTAATGAATTTGCTGGCATTGTCCCCAAAAATGATATGAAAATCTAAGTTTGTCTTACATTATTGCTGTTAAAATGTGTCAGGACAAAGATATCCCCTAAGCTATTTGTAGAATTATAGACTGTGTAAGGAGTGTAAGTAGTGACTTTGCATTTAATACAATCACGATTTGTGTATATCCTTTATCAAATCTTTATGTTCTCTGTAATACTTATTTTGAATTGTGATTTGTGATTTCTGCTTTTTCATCAATGAATATACTTTTAGTAGTAAAAAAGTAAATGTAAAATTTGATATCATTTTTGAAACTGTATATATTTATATATATTTAGAATCTATAAGTAAAAAAGCAAATAATAATTTAGAAAGCGGTCAATGAAACATAAATTTGATAGCAGGATAAAGAAATAGTTATGTAGGATATAAAGGATATAATAAAAGTGATACAAATAAAATATAGAAAGTAGAAGTATAAAAAAAGAAAAACAAGCGATCGTGGTTCCACGGTTTCACAGTTCCCACCCCTATTCAAGCTTATAGCATGCCTTCCTCGAATTCCCCTTCATCTTCTTCCATTACCAGCATCCCACCCCACCCCTTCTTGCAGATCTACTCTTACAAGCAAATTTGTCTTCCCCATTCCTAGCTGATCTCTATACTCTCACTCCATAACACACATTTTTCACTGTCTTTGCAAGAGAGATTATTGATGATAGGTTTATGATCTAGAAAATAGATAGCTGATGTTTACACTGTAGTAGTTGTTTTATTTTTATTATATTCATTTATGTTTTTGAATGGCTAATGTTAAGAGAATTCCAAACTTTAATGTTTTTTAACAAAAATAGTCTAACATCTCGACAGTAAATTACAGTACTCAACCATTTGTAACTTTTTCCGAAAATAGAACCCCGATAACTTCTTTGGCATGTTTCACCCCACATAGATTGCAGGATTGCGTTTAGGCACTAAGTCAGAGTTTTTATCTGTCAATTAAAAAATAGCCTTACCTCCAACAAATGTAGCATTTCTCTTCATCTCTACCATTTCTTGTGTGTGAATGTGAGAAAAAGTCTATACCTCATAACAGAACCAGTTACACTGAGTGCCCAGATGAACATATATATATATTAAGGGTTGATGCCAAAAATGCAAGTAGTGTTTGAAGGCAGAAGAGTCTTTTCTTGAGATTTCTTTTTGTATCTTTACTGACCCATAAAGTGCTTGTTAAATCTATAGGACTACGTCCCTGAAAACCTTGATAGTGTGGCAGAATTTGAGGCTCCTCTATCACCTGAGTCAAGTTACGGTCAGGATTTTCCAGGAGACGAAGACTTTGCAAAGGATCCATTGATAGTTCCCCCTCAACTGGCAACGAGTGTTCTTAGCTCAGAAAACAGCAAAGACACTAAATCTTCAAGACCACAGCATGTAGTGCTGAACCACCTCTTCATGGAGAAAGAACGATCATCCCAATCTGTCGTTGCCCTTGGTCTGACTCACCGATTCCAGTCCAAATACGTGACTGTCGTCCTGTACAAGCCGCTAAAAGGATGATCTCTCTCTAACCGTTGCATTGTACAGCTTCTGCTGTAACTTCTGTTTGACAAGTTTAATCCGCGTTGATGTAACTCAACTTGTAATGTTTTGTTGTGTTGTACGTTACCATCCTAAGAGCATTTGCTTGCTGTATAAATTTGGTTAGAAGAAGAAGCAGAGGGCAATTGCAGTCACATATGTCGTTTGTTTCTTATTACGACAAGAATAGGCACCAATTTCTGCTTTCAGTTTCACCATTTGTTTGTTTCTGTTTTATATTGGCAAGTGTACAATCAGTTGTGAATAACATCTCATCTTCAACATTCTTCATTTTCATTTTTTTATCTTTTTCTTTTGGCTTATTTTCCTTTTAGATTTTTTTATTTTAATTTATTTCGTTAAAAAAATTAATTCGATTTTTCTCTTTGTTTTTCATAATTCTTGTTTTTATTATTGCTAATTCTTTACTTTTTATTTCTTTCTATTTTCACTATATAATTTTAGTCAGGTCAATTATATTTTGAGTTTGAATTATTGATTAAAATTGTATAGTTTCAATGTGAAAGTGTTTGTATTGTTTTATTATATTGTAATGGATTAAATATATTATTCAATTGAAATTATTTAAATATAAAAATAGTATACGTAAATAAAAATAGTACACCGTTGAGAGTAGCCTTAGGACTATGATATTTTGAAAGTCAAAATATAAAAATCTAGCACTAGTTGGTAAGATGTTTCTCCTCCAACCAACAAGTCGGGGTTTGAATGTGTAGGGTGTGCAGCGGTTTGAATGTGTAGGGTGTGCAGCGGGAATATTTACCTACACCGTATCCATTAAATCGGTTGAATGATTTTTGCGGATATTCATTAATAAAATGAGTGCAAGATGATGTAAAAATAAAAATATGGTAAAGAAAAATTTACTACTCTTGTTATAATAGTATATGAAAGAATATTTAAGTATATACATATTACATAAAATGATATACAAGTATTAATGTATATATACATAAATACAGTGGTAGAGACCAAAAAAACGAAAAAAACAATTCTAACGTCCTTGTCCCAAAATTTGCGACCACAGACAAGAGTGGTTATGCCATTTTGCAACTAAATTTCAAAGGGTTGGCGGTCGCCCATTTGCTCCAATTGTATGTATTTCTCTCCTTTCTTCTCCTTATGTCGGAGTTTTTTCTCCTTCTTTTCCCTACTCTTTTCTTTGTGATCGCTATTTTCATCTTGCTCCTTGTGCTCATCGTCATTGGTCTCCTTGGGCTCGCCGCCGTCTTTCTCCTTCTCTCGGAGTTTTTTCTCCTTCTTTTGCCTAGAGAAAAAACTTCCTTTTTTGTCTCTGTGTTCGCTACTTTTATCTTTCTCCTTCTCTTTCTCCTCCTCCTCATCGTCATTGCTCTCCTTGGGCTCGGTGTCTTTCTCCTTTTGTCGGAGTTTTTTCTCCTTCTTTGCCCTGGAAAAGAAACTTTCTTTTTTGTCTTTGTGATCGCTACTTTTTTCCTTCTCCTTCTCATTCTCATTCTCCTCATCGTCATTGCTCTCCTTGGGTTCGGCGTCTTCCTCCTTCTGTCGAAGCTTTTTCTCCTTCTTTGCCCTGGAAAAAAAACTTTCTTTTTTGTCTCTGTGTTCGCTACTTTTTTCCTTCTCCTTCTCTTCACTGTCATTGCTCTCCTTGGGTTCGGCATTTTCAGCCTTCTGTCGAAGCTTTTTCTCCTTCTTTTCCCTAGAAAAGAATATTTCTTTTATCTTTTTGTGCTCACTATGTTTCTTCTCCTTCTCTTTCTCCTTATCATTTTCCCCATCTTCGTTGCTCTCCTTCAGCTCGGTGTCTTTCTCATTCCGTCGAAGTTTTTTCTCCTTCTTTTCCCTATTTTTTTCTTTCTTATCCTTGCAACCGCCATTTTTCTCCTTCTCCTTCTCCCTCACCCTCTCCCTATCCATCCCCATCTCCATCTCCATCTCCATCTCCCTCTCCATCTCCCTCTCGATCTCCCTCTCCCTCTCCTTATCCATCTCTCTCTTCCTCTCCCTCTCCCTCTCCTTCTCCCTCTTCATCTCCCTCTCCCTCTCCTTCTCCTTATCCATCTCCCTCTCCCTCTCCTTATCCATCTCCCTCTCCCTCTCCCTCTCCCTTTCCCTCTCCCTCTCCCTCTCCTTATCCATCTCCTTATCCATCTCCCTCTCCCTCTCCATCTCCATCTCCTTATCCACCCCCCTCGCCCTCTCCCTCTCCATCTCTATCTCCTTCTCCTTCTCCTTCTCCTTCTCCTCCTTCACCTCCACCTCCACCTCCATTTCCATCTTCATATCCTTCTCCTTCCCCTTCCCCTTCTCCTTCTCTTCCTTCACCTCCACCTCCATTTCCATCTTCATCTCCTTCTCCTCATCGCCATTGATCTCCTTAGGGTCAGGGATGAGTTCGCTGCTGGTTTTAGATTTCTTCTTCATTGCTTTACTAAGAAACCTTTTGGCGGAGAGCTTGGGAAATGAGTAATGGCGATTAGGACTGGCGGTGCTGTTGAACTTGGGCATGGAGGGTCGACGTGGGTGGACGCTGCGGCAAAGTTTCTTCAGTCGAGCTCGTAATACGCGCGTCTTCCCCTTCGATGGCCCCTTCGAACTCTCAAACCATATGTCCCAGCTGAAATCCAACAATACATCAATTTCTCACCTTCTCCTTTCAACTTTTACAAAATCACAACATGTCTTTTATGTTTCCTTCCTCTTCTTGTTTGTTTATTATTACTCGCAGTGGCGTGCTTTATTGTCTCTATGGTTAGATCCTTTAGGCAAACAAACTCAGACTCAACAAATTGGAGCCATTTTTAGATACGACTAAAAAACAAACGCCACACCTCCAAACTCGTGTATTTTTGGACTAACAATATAATAAATAAATAAATAAATAAATAAATAAATAAAAGAAGAAAAAAAACAAAAGAAAAGGGTGAGCTCGTTTTCTTTTACGGGAATATAGTGGAAGGGAAATGCACAAACTTCACCCCTTGTGCTTTTACTTTTTTATTTTTAACTTTTGTCACCTCCATACTTCAAATCTACACATGAGGCCCATACTTACATTTTCTTTACTTTCCCCTTCACAAAGAAAATAATAATAATTAAATAAAATTATATGTATAGGGGCAAAAGTCGATCAAAAGCACAAGTACATGGTCAAAAGCGAAGGAACAAGAGTATAGGGGGTAAAAACAAATAGAAATATAAGTACATGGAGCCAAAATTCTAAAACAAAGTACCAAAGAGCATAAGTCAAAAATACAAGAGGCAAAAGTTCTTTTTCTAAAAAAGAAAGGTTAAAGGCAAAAATATGTTTTTTTTTTTTTTGGGGGGGGGGGGGGGTTTTTTGAAATAGAT
>JAYDZE010108483.1:0-23829 GCA_034509125.1 Monilaria moniliformis
GCTGACGTGGCGGACCAAAATTGGGTTGTGGCTGTTTTGGGGCTGGAATTTTGGGGCTGGGTTAAGGATGGCCTTATGGTTTGTTTTCCCTTGTCGTACGTTATTTGGGTATTTTAGAGAGAAGAGAATCGACTGAATTTCACATTTCCCTATCCTTCCTGCGTGGGTCTATGATATTTTATGACATTGATTATGATGTTTGTTTACTAAAAATAACAAGTAAGGGGGCGGCATGAGTCCAAAATGCCGAATGCAGCGAAAGAGAGAAGAGTATGTAACAAACTCTGCTCTACCAACAAACGTATAATCAATGTTGATTGATGCTACTGCTATTTATATTCATTACTATTTAAGCATATAATCAATGGTGACTGATGTGTATTCCATCTCTATTCTGTTTGCGAGTGAAGCCCAGTTTTGCGCGTTGCGGAATTTCATTTTCATCGCTATCATCCATCCATCCATTCCCATATGCGAGTGACTCAGTAACTTCGCTCTTTATTCCTTGTCGTTTCGCCATCAATTTTAAGTATATTTGCTTTCTAGATTCCATTTTTCTCCCTAAAGTAAAGCTTACTTGCAGTTTCGCGACAGCTTTGCTAATTTGTTTGACGAAAAAATATCCAATTTCGCTGCGGTTTACCTTGTTTTTTCTGGTGCAACTATGATCAGTTTCCCCTATTTTGTTCATCGGAATTAGGAGGTAGATAAATGTGTGATTGAAAGTGGTTTTGATTGATTGTTGTTGGATATGTTGGTGCACTGAATTGAGATTGGGAAGCGATGTCGCAATCCACGACGAAGAAGAGCAGCTGCTCGAGGGGCAGCTCTGTGAGGTCGAGACCAGGTGCTCGTGTAGTGATTCAGACCCCAATCGATGCGAGGCTCCATGTGGATTACGAGCAATCCGAGCAGCAGTTTGATTACTCGACTTCTGTTAATGCGTCTAGCGATGTTCCTTCCTCAACGGTGTCTGCTTATCTTCAAAAGATGCAGAGGGGAAGCCTAATTCAGCCTTTTGGCTGCTTGATTGCTGTTGATGAACAGAGTTTTACTGTGTTGGCTTATAGTCAGAACGCCTCGGAGATGCTTGATTTAGCCCCACACGCGGTTCCTAATATGGAGCAGCAAGAGGTTTTGAACTTTGGTGTTGATGTGAGGACTCTTTTTCAACCTTCTGGTGCTGCTGCACTGCACAAGGCAGCCAATTTTGGGGAAGTGAATGTGCTTAATCCGATATTGGTCCACTCTAGAAGCTCTGGTAAGCCCTTCTATGCCGTTTTACATAGGATTGATGTTGGATTGGTTATAGATCTTGAGCCTGTGAATCCATCTGATGTGCCTGTGACTGCTGCTGGGGCTGTGAAATCTTACAAGCTTGCAGCAAAAGCTATATCTAAGCTGCAGTCTCTATCGAGTGGAAATAGATCGTTGTTATGTGATGTCTTGGTTAGAGAGGTGAAGGATTTGACTGGTTATGACCGTGTGATGGTTTATAAGTTTCACGAGGATGAGCATGGGGAGGTTATTGCCGAGTCCTGCGGCCCTGACTCGGAACCCTATCTTGGGTTGCACTACCCTGCCACTGATATACCACAAGCATCGAGGTTCCTCTTTATGAAGAACAAGGTTAGGATGATATGTGATTGCTTGGCACAGCCTGTTAAAGTAGTTCAAGGTAAGGCATTGGCTCAACCCTTGAGTCTTGCTGGTTCCACCTTAAGGTCGCCACATGGCTGTCATGCCCAATACATGGCAAACATGGGTTCTATAGCATCATTGGCCATGTCTGTAACAATAAACGAGGATGATGATGATGATGATGATGATGAGACTGATAGCAATCAGCAAAAGAGAAGGAAATTATGGGGTTTGCTGGTTTGCCACCATTCCAGCCCCAGATTTGTGCCTTATCCGTTAAGGTATGCATGTGAGTTCTTGATTCAGGTTTTCGGTGTTCAAATGAACAAGGAGGTTGAGTTGGCTGCTCAATTGAGGGAGAGGCATATACTGCAAACTCAAACTGTGCTTTGTGATATGCTGCTTAGAGATGCCCCAACGGGCATTATAAATCAGTCGCCTAATGTGATGGATCTTGTCAAGTGCGATGGAGCTGCACTTTACTACCGAAAAAAGTGCTGGTTGCTTGGGGTCACACCTACAGAGGCACAGATTAGAGATATAGCTGGATGGCTTCTAGAATCCCATGGTGGCAGTACTGGATTAAGCACAGACAGCCTCGTGGAAGCAGGCTATCCACATGCCTCGGTTCTTGGTGATGCTGTATGTGGAGTCGCTGCTGTGAAAATTACTTCCACTGATTTCCTGTTTTGGTTCCGGTCCCATACAGCAAAGGAGATCAAGTGGGGGGGTGCAAAACATGACCCGGTCGACAAAGACGATGGGAGAAAAATGCACCCACGGTCATCATTTAAGGCTTTCCTGGAGGTGGTGAAGAGAAGGAGCCTACCTTGGGAAGATGTAGAAATGGATGCAATCCATTCACTGCAGCTTATATTGAGAGGATCTTTACAAGATGATGTAGCAGATGATTCCAAAATGATTGTGAATGTTCCAGCAGATGACACAAGTAATCAGAGGGTGGATGAGCTGCGTGTTGTTACGAATGAAATGGTTCGCCTCATTGAAACTGCATCCATACCTATTTTGGCCGTAGATGCCTCTGGTTGTATCAATGGCTGGAACTCTAAAGTGGCCGAACTTACTGGTCTAGATATGGGAAAAGCTCTTGGTACACCATTCATTGATCTGGTAGCCGATGATGCGGCTCAGAGAATGAATCGCATGCTGTCCCTAGCTTTGCAAGGTGATACTTATCCATCTTTCATTCATACTCGTGCTTGTAAATTTCATATTTTCATATCTTAAGCAATTTTTATGTATGGATGGATGGATGGATGCAATTTTCTTAGATAAACAAAATCTGTTTTTCCTTTCTTCCCTCATGCTTTATCTTATTCATAAAAACTAAAGATAAACTCACAAATTGAAATATCGATTCTGTTTTAAGTGAAAACATGGGAAATTAATAGAGAAAGGCAAGAGATACATGTCTTTTCTTTGTGATCTGGAGTCAGTTGAGACAATGAGTCTTGCTCAATTTTGGCTACGTTATTCTGTTCTCAACTAAATATTCTTCAGAGATCAAAGCTGTGCGATTGGATTGACTGACCATCAATCAACCATGGATGTTAATTATGTGATACCTAGAATTTTTTGTAGTACAATATGTGATACCTAGAATTGTTACTCCCTCTTTAGGTGTTTAGGGGTTGAAAAGACCTTTTGTTTCACTGCAGGCAAGGAAGAGAAGGAAGTGGAGATGAGACTGAAAACATTTGATTCTCTGGAGGACAAGGGTCCTATCATCTTGGTGGCTAATGCATGTTGTAGTCGAGATGTGAAGGGAAATATAATTGGTGTTTGTTTTGTTGGGCAAGATATTACTGGGAAAATGAGGATATTGGACAAGTACAATCGCGTACAGGGTGATTATGTTGGTGTTGTGTGGAATCCTTGTCCACTGATTCCTCCTATCTTCATGATGGAGGAGCATGGGCGATGTGTGGAATGGAATGAAGCTATGCAGAAGATATCTGGTGTGAAGAGGGAACAAGCCATTGATCAAATGCTTGTTGGTGAGGTGTTCACAGTCCATTCTTTCAGGTGCCAGGTGAAAGATCAGGACACGCTAACGAAGCTCAGAATATTACTGAGTGGTGTTATTTCCGGGGAGAAGGAAGCTGATAAGCTCGTCTTTGGTTTTTTCGACCATCAGCATAAATATGTGGAAGCATTGATTTCAGCAAGCAGGAGGACGGATTCACAAGGAAAGATCAGCGGAGTGCTATGCTTTCTTCACGTCTCTAGCCCTGAACTTCAACGTGCTATAGAGATGCAAAAAGCGAGTGAAGAGGCTGCATCAGATACTCAGACCAAGTTAGCTTACATTCGCAGCGAAATGAGAAATCCGTTGAGCGGAATAAAGCTTGTTCAGGACATGATGGAATCCTCCTCTGATTTGAGTAAAGAACAGACTCAGCTACTCCACACTAGCAGATTGTGTCGTGACCAATTGGCCAAGATCATCAGTGATACTGATATTGAGGGCATCGAAGAAAGGTATGTATGTATCATGTATATATGGGTCGGTCGGTTGGTTGGTTGGTTTGACCTAAAATATAGAAATCATTTATTGATATTTTGTTTGTTCAGTTACATTGAGATAAACTCGGATGAGTTCAATCTTGGGGAGGCGTTACAAGTGGTGATGAATCAAGTGATGAGTCTGAGCCGGGAGCGAGAGGTGCAGATCACGAAGGAGGTGCCAGATGAGTTGTCGGGAATGTACCTGTACGGCGATATATTGAGAGTCCAGCAAGTCCTCTCAGACTTTATGGGCACGGCAATGTTGTTCACTCCTGCACTTGAAGGATCAACAGTTGTTTTGAGACTGATTCCCAGAAAGGAGTGCATAGGGAAGGAGATGCATGTTCTCCATCTTGAATTCCGGTAATAAACATAGATTTAGAATCACAATTCTTGTTTTTTGAACAAGAATGAGAATGTGGTTGTGGTTGGATGAACAGGATCAGTCATCCAGCACCAGGAATCCCAGAAGAGTTGATACGAGAGATGTTCTATCATAACAAGAGTGCGCCCTCGTCATCGTCGAGGGAAGGTCTGGGACTGTACATGAGCCAGAAGCTCGTGAAGATCATGAATGGAAGCGTGCAGTACCTTAGAGACGCTGAGCAGGCGTGTTTCATAGTTGTTTTGGAATTCCCAGTAGCAGCTCGTAAATGATCACAGTCGTCAACAAGACTAATGCAATAATCAAGCTGTAAAATATTCTTCACTTAGGAGACTAGACCAGATTAGACTTAGGAGGCTACACTATTATTATTATTATTATTATTATTATTATTATTATTATTATTATTATTATTATTATTATTATTATTATTATTATTATATATGTCTAATCTCTAATTATGCTCACCACCATCACTTTCAACACTTGACTATTCATGTCTCGCTTATTATTCTTCCAACAATAAAAAATGTACATTAAAAAAAATAGCATGTATGTTCAAAGATGAATTTCATTTACAAGAGAAACAAAACAACTGCAATTTTGCTAACCTTCTATTTAAAGATTCTAAAATAAAATAAAAAAGAAAACTAAATATTCAGGTAGTAAAAGAAATTACGAAAAGTTTAGGGGTAAAAAATTGAAATATATAAGTTTGGGCAGCAGACCGAAATTTAACGGATTGGTTTTGCCGCTTTAATTGTGAGTGTCGGATCCGACACAACCGCTTCGCACAGGGGAATTATGATTGCTACTGATTTCCCATTAATTGGAGCCCTAAAAACCCTTAATTTTCTGCAAGCTCGATTTTTGCTGCCGGGATGGGACGTTCACGCGCCGCCTCTCAGGTCGCCGCGGAAAGGTTCAGCTCAATTCATCTCACGGTTTCTCAAACTATTTCAGTTTTTATTTTGTCTTATTTTGGATGCTCTAATTTTGTTTATTTGAGCACTTATTATGCTTTGAGTTGGTTAGGGCTGCAATAGAATAAAGCTAGTAGAGCTTCGCGTTGTAGTGCAAAATCTGTTAAGACGTGTTGGTCTTGACGAACTAAGTGGAACCTCAAGTGATTTTGCTATTTGAGCTTATTATGTTAGATAGCTAGAAATTAGACACGGGCTAGCTGGCAAAAGTAAGCAGCATTACAGACTTGCTAGACATAGCTGAACTTGAGCAAAAGTAAGAAGCATTTCGGGACTGGATTTTGACAGCTGTAACATGTGGGTTTTACTTTTACCTCAATGAAGTGCAGTCCCTCATGAAACTTTGTGGCACTAAAGATTATTTACTATTGACCATTCAATATTTATTATTAGACATTATCTTTGAAGAGAACCAGACAAACACAATTTTGTCACTTACGCTATTATTCAAGTGTTTAAATTGTACATTGAATTTTCAGTCGGTCAAAGAGAAAACGCACAGCTCAAAATGTGGAGAATACAGATAGCGCACCTCCTGGTATGCGTTTGTTATGTTAACCGATTGTGAAATTCTCTGAAAGAGGTTTTTGTCCTGATCTTATACCTATTTAATTTGTGCCCGAAAAAGTTCCGGGAATAACTGATGGAAAGAAGGCTTTATACCATTGTAACTACTGCAACAAAGACATTTCCGGAAAGACTCGGATCAAGTGTGTAATATGTTGTGACTTCGACCTTTGCGTTGAATGCTTTTCTGTTGGCGCTGAGGTCCATCCTCACAGAAGCAATCATCCTTATAGAGTTATGGTGAGTTAAATTGATCAGATCTTTATTTCCTTTTGTTGTTTTCTTTAATACGTTCTTGATGATACTTTTCATTCGAATAAACTTTTATATCTGCTATTGGTGCATTCATAACAATAGACCCTCAAAGTCTATATTGGACATGTTTTCTAGCATTAGATTTTCAAGGTGAATTATCCCTATGTATATAGAGTTAGAAATTTTACTTTTGGAATTAGAACCGAAAACCTGATGTTTCGGCCAAAGGTTTGAATTGTTTAAACCTTTGGTAAAAATGGTGGCTGGGTTTTATGGCTAAATGATATGTACCTTAAGGAGCAGAGATGTTTCATGGTGTTGATGACTGCAAACTCCAACCAACTTTGTCTTTTTCATGAATATGTGCTTCTTCCACTCCCAATTTATTTCTTCTCTGGCTCTTTGGTTAGAGAGAAATCAAAGATTCTTCGAGGATCATGAGGACTCCTTGGAGGATATGTCATATAGGGTTAAGTTTAGAGTCACATGTTGGATTTAAAATCACAAAGAGTTTTAGGCTTTTTTTTTTGTCAAAATTGGCTAGAGACTGGATTAATCTAAGGAAGGCTCATCCCTTTGTACGTTTTATTTTGTTTGGGTAAAATGCAAAAACCACTAGTGAAATAGAAATGTTTCACGAAACCCCAAAAGATAAAAGAATAGTGTGAAACCCATATGTTTTTTAAAACTTTGCACAATTTTGTTTTTTTCAACATCTTAACCAAAATACCCTCACTCGCTTGGTTATTGACACCCCAAGTTGCTAGCACCAAGTTCTTTAAAATAAGGGAACCCCATCCTTTTGTTGCTGTAAGGGAAAACCATGTAGAAGTTACCGGAGTATAAGGAACTTTCAGTGCAATAAATTTAACACAAGGGAATCAGGTGCATATTTCTGTAACAAAAGGGCGTCTTGTTCATTAAATCCTATTTCCTAAAAAGATTTTATGTTTCTTATGAAATTAAAAAGAAGAAAAGATTTTTACACTCTGTCAACATTAATGTTTTTATGCCTCCATTGTTGAGTTTTCGTGTCACATTAATTGTTGCTCTCCTTTATATCATGTTTAAAAAGAATTATACTAAACACAATGCTTTCCGCGCATCAATAGACTTTCTTAGTTTAGCATTCTTGATGAATATCTGAAATTGATGGAGGTAATAAATTTTGTAAGATACTGGTCAGCTTGATAATTTAACGTTGCTTCAGATATTACGCTTTTGGAAGTTGTAATGTTGGTAATTGAAGCTGATGTTGGAAAAACTGCTGCAGTTAACAATCTGGTCGATAACTCCTCTATTAATTCCTTTATTGTCTCTGTCTGCCTATTTCTTGTTAATACTCGAATGAGAATTTTAGCCTCTCATGTGGTTAATCTCTTTCTACCAAGTGCGTTATATCATTATGTTTCAACAGGATAACTTAGCATTTCCCCTTATATGTCCTGACTGGAATGCAGACGAGGAGATGTTACTTCTGGAGGTATTCTCTTTCATTCTTGGAATTCACGTCTGGTTTGAACTCCTACTATGGAGGTACATCCAAATAATATTTGAGACATCTATTCTTTTCTGTGACATATACACATTGTTAAATGTTTCCTCAAAATATTCGGTCCTAAACAGCATGTTATCACAACCTATTCCTATTACTGTATTTAACTTTTTCCCACAGGGTATTGAAATGAATGGACTAGCAAACTGGAGCGAAGTGGCAGAACATGTTGGAACCAAGAGTAGATCACAATGCATTGAACACTACAACAGGGTATACAGGAATTCCCCATGCTTCCCTCTTCCGGTATGTCATATTGTTTCCCCACTTGTCCTTTGTCTATAGGCTTCAACATGAAAGCATGAACTTAAGTATCCTGTCATGCTGGTTTCAACAGGACATGTCCCATGTGATGGGGAAGAATAAAGAGGAACTCCTTGCTATGGCCAAAGAAAATGATGAAACTAAGAAAGGTAGCCTGGGTATTTTTGTTCCTTTTCTAATTTGGTAGTTCTGTTCAGTCCTTTGTTAATTGGAATATCAAGCTTTCATATGTTTCTTGATGCCTTCAATAATTAAACATAATTGCCTCAGGAGCCACTATGTTTGGAGAAGTTGATGAGAAAGAAGAGTCGCCTTTTGCTGCAAGAATCAAGTAAACTTGCGGAGTTTTTTGTGTGTTTTTCTAATTTGGCGTCTTTGATCTTTCTTATGAATCTATGATTCTTTTTAGTTATGCGGTCAGAATTGAAGATCAAAAGAAAGAAGGTCAAACAGGGCGTTCCTCCTCAAGCATCTCTTCCGGTACACTATCTCATACTTATGGAACTGGTTGTCTTATCATTTCTGTAGCAAAAGGCTCAAGTGCAGATGGTCAAAGATATTTGTATGTTATTCTTTGGTCATGTGTGTCATAAGTTGCTCAGTCTGATCTATTCTCCATTTCAGATGCAGGCACTATTGCAGGTTCTAGCTGTGCTAAAATGTCAACAGGGGCCGGTAAGAGGACATCTGAGAAAGCCGTCAGGAAGGATGGTCTCAGTGCTCCTAAAGTGGAAGGTGTGCATTCTCATAAGTAGCTTCTCCAGAGCATCCATTTAGTTCTCACTTCTTCTGATTGAGTTACATAATCTACATTGTCTATCATTCCCATTTTAGTGCCTAACATATGCTGGTTGTCATCTATTGCGAACAGATAGTAACACTAACTAGTTGGTAGAATGTCTAATACACATGTGCATTATGCATTTGGGTGGTACTGGTCAAATTCAGATAGTTATTAGTTATTTAGTCGGGGAACAACAATAATGAACTGAATCTTTGTGTTTTCTGTTTCTAGTAGAAGGATAAGTTTCTTATGTATCTTAATCAGCTTACCTGTTATTGTTATATCTGCAGAGCTTCACTTGGACCGGAGCATTGGTGAGAAAAAACCCAGGACATCAGACAATGAGGGTGTTTCAATGAAAGAATTAAGTGGATACAATTCTAAGAGGCAAGAGTTTGAAATTGAGTATGACAATGATGCTGAGCAGTTACTAGCTGATATGGAATTCAAGGAGACTGATACTGATGCTGAGCGTGAACTGAAAATACGAATTTTGCATGTATATTCAAAACAGTAAATTTAGCTTCTTCTGCTTTTCATCCCCATTATGGTTTTGTTTGCTTTGATACTTTAAATGGTTGTAAGAGGGAGACTAAATGTCAGTTTTGTTTTGGTTGGATTTTCTTAGCATTTTGTTTTATCACTAAGATACTACTGACTAGAGTTTTGAGCTAAATGTTTCAAGTACCTCTTCGAAACAAATATTCACAGATAGCCAAGTTAATTAAATGTAGGGACTCAGAATTTCAGACCAATCTGATTAGGATCGAGTCTACACTCGGAGGGGGGCGCGGGAGTAGGGCAGTGATTTTATTTTCTTTATTGGTTTTCATATTTTCTTATTACGTATCTCTTGTTAGTTATTTATGGATCGCGGGCTCCTGCATGGGTTTCGCCCTTAGGTTGAATGAATAGTTTCTTCCTGCAAAATGGGAAACATGTGTAGGACCCTAGTAATCTTTGCGTCACAGCACAGCTCTTTTGCATGAGAAAAAATTGTGGTCGTTGTTTTCCTTCAGTCTTATTCCAGTTTGATAATTTCTTCATTGGTTCTGTTTATTACTTTGGTGTTCTTATTCACTCTTATCACAATCTAAATCCTAGATCATATTATTCAATAGTAAATAATCCTTTCTCCCCCTGCCCAAAAAACAAAAATCTATAAATACTTCTTGTTCAAGGTTTAGTTTCAGTTGAGACATGCTTGATAGTGCTTTTTTTTAAGAAATGCTTGATAGTGCTGTTACATCTGTCAGTTTCTTTTCTTGGTCCTCATATATCTACCAATTTTTCAGGCTTGATGAAAGGAAACATAGGAAGGACTTCATTTTGGAAATAAATTTACTATATCCTGATCCTTTTGAGAGGGACCTTACATTGGAAGAGAAGGAACTGTGCCATCGTTACCGAGTATTCATGCGATTTCACTCCAAAGAGGAGCATGATGAGTTGCTGAGGACTGTTGTTGAGGAGCAGAGAATTTTGAAGAGAATACAAGACCTACAGGTATGTTACTCTGTTATGATGTTACTAAAGCACACTGTAAGGCTACACTAATTGGTTCATTACCTTCCACGCCGCTTCAATTTGTCCACACAGATCATTTTCATTGGTAAAAATGGGAAAAGCTGGTTTTGGTTGGATTCTATACTCATATTAATACGGTGGGATATTGATCAAGAAAAACTTCCATTTTGTATGATTATTTTGTAATTAGATAAGCTGACTTGTGAGCAGCTCACTGTGTAGCAGCTATACCTCTAATTATAATTTGATTTAGAAAAAATAGAAGTACAGACACATGTATGTCTATCTAATTAACTTTTTTCAGATCTATATACTTCCTCATTCCCCGAAAAATAGGCCCTAGTGGGGTGCAGTATGGGTTTTGATAGAAGTAGTTGGTGTATTGTGAGTGGAGAAAATGTTTTACCTTAGGAGTAGTGTCAGTAGTGATAATGGGTGGAAAAAGTTTCGGGCCATGTTGGTACAAATTGTAAATAAGTTGATATATTGGGGTAATACGTTGTGGGGTAGTATCTATAATGGAAAGAGACTAATTTTTGTAGATATGCCAAAATGACAAAAATGGACTATTTTTAAGGGACGTGAGGAGTATTATACAAAAACAAAGTTGTGGAGAAAATATTTCCCGCCTAAAATTGGAGCCCAAAATTTCTAGTGATTGTTCAAATTCCCCAGGTGTAAGCTTAATTTAACGAGTCTGTTTAGTTTCTTAATTTAACTTTCTCCTTTTCTTTTCGCATATTAAAAGCTGCATCTCATATCTTAACTTGCATAGAGTCAAAATTCAGTCATTAGTTAATCTGTCTACATATAAAGGTATGTGAAAATTTATTTTTCCTTGCGCACATATACACTCTTTGATTCCATTGTGATCAGATTGTTCGCTAATTATATATTGTATGCTTGTGGTCGTTTGTTGTATTTGTAAAGTTATTTTTTTATTTTTTATTTTTGTAAATATAACATGTTAATGAACAAAATTTGTTTTATTTTTGGCACTGGAACATTACAGAAAATCTGACTAATTAGTAGAAACATTGAAGAAAAAATATCTAGATGTTTTGATGGAAATTATAACTAGCTAGTAATGGTCATTCGATCAAAAATGTGTTAAGATCTTGGCCATTGGTTTGGCACGTTTCCAACTATAAAATGAACTATATGAACAGATATGCTATTGAGTAACTAACGTAAGAAACTCGTAAAATTTATGTTTTTAATTAGGACGATATCTTTAATTTTATTATCAATTTCATATTTTTATAATTCTATGATTGGAGAAGACATCTAACTTAAAAAAATATAAATTAGTAATTCTTTTACTATATTAATAATAAATTTGCACGAGAGCAATACTAGTTTATACTAAATAGAACTCTGTTAATTCGTTGGTTGTTCAAATTAAAATATTTTGACTATAAAGTGAAACTGGTAATTAAAATCGTGCTATTTCTAAATTTTTGTTTCTAATTCTAGAACATAAGTGTTCAGGTCAAGACAAAAAATAATGGGGACCATCTTAAAATCAAGGCTTGCCCAAATTGGCATGGTAAAACCGAAATTTATTGTTAAATTTTTATAGTGCACACTTCACGGCTTATGTGTGATATTTAGTAGTCACCTCACGAACATGGTTGTTGTTTTACCTTCTGAAATCAATACTACTGCTTATGCAGAAAGCTCTGGCTGCTGGTTGCCGCACAGCTTGTGAGGCTGAGAGATTCATTGAACAGAAAATGAATAGGGAATTTGAGGAAAATGCCCGTCGGGTGAAGGGAAGTTCTCAAGCTGGTACCGGTGGAAAATATTTGCAAAGGATCAATCATCAGAAAGGAGATCAGGATACTAGCCCCAGGGGCGGTAACAAGAGCCCATCTGTATTAGATCTTGTTGGAAAGGAATCCTTATCAAACCGTAGAGAATTCACTGGCTCTGATGTCTTTGATAAGTGGGATGTGAGTGGGTTCATAGGAGCTGATATGCTCTCTGAAGCTGTAAGATTTGTTCTTGTAGCTGTCATTTCTCATTTCCATAAGATATAATGATTTTGTTCCTTTTTCTTTTTCATCCTTCTTTTCCCTGTCTATCCACACACATTTGTGTCCATAGTTTCTTTGACTTTTGTGAACCTGACTAAATCTCTCATTAATCATGCAAATGCAGGAGAAACAACTATGTGGGGAGATCAGAATCTTACCAGCACATTACCTTAACATGCTGCAAACCATGTCAATGGAAATTTTAAGTGGAAACTTAACAAAGAAAGCTGATGCTCATGGCCTGTTCAATGTTGATCCAAGCAAGGTTGATAAGGTATATGATATGCTTATAAAAAAGGGGATTGCTCAGATATAAATCATGTCCACTTGTCTGTGGCCGAGGTCTTTGATGCTTGCACAACTTAATTAATATCGAGCAACCAATTGAAGTAGTATATCTAACTCCAACTTTAAGTTACTTGAGAGATCAGTAAGTGGTCTCTGAAAATGGGTTAATGTAGTTATCTATTCATATAATAGAAGATAGTGAGTTGATTCTCAACCCAGTTTCCATCATATGGTCGATTTAGCTTACATAATAAACATGTGGTATTAGATAATAAACACTTGCTATTAGACTAGCGGTATATAAGACAAAACTAAGACGGGTATTTAATTTTACCTAATTTCCAAGAATCTAGAGTTTCCTATAGAATAAGATGACTGTTTATGACCAAAAACCTTTATTTAATATTTTGAACATATTATCTTCAGTGTTGGTATTGTTTTTCGAGAGATTTGGAAATGAAAGGTTTACATTGGAACCCGAGAGAGGCTAGGTAGAATTCTTGTTCAGGATTAGGGTATGTGTATAGCTTGTAAATGTTGTTTGGTTTTGATTCGAGTTTTATTCTTTGGATGCCAATATGTGGTCAAGTTACTATGTGTTTGACTTTTCTCTAAATATGGAGAAAGCGTCACGGTCACACACTCACTGATACAACACTGAGTGAGTGTAAATAATTTTTAAAACTTTGGATGACTTGCACAACTCCTCTCTCTCTCTCTCTCATATGCATAGATGAGCAACTCTTTGTCGTTGAACTATCTCTACTACAAATAGGTTATGAAATTAACCACATTTTTACAAAAATATGTTCTAATTCTATCATATATTTTCTTTAAATTATATGATAGATCGATCGATATAACCTAAAAATAAACTCTCTGTAAGATAATATGGTCAAATAAGTTCAATATCAAGCTAAACAATGAACTATGTTGGATTATATTACTCAAAAGTAAATGCACCTTCAGTTATATCATATACGTATGGTAAATTTGAACTATTAGTCATCATTAAATAAAACAAAAGGCTTTAGGTAATAGGAGATCTGAATTGGCATGGGATTGCCAAAATCAACAAGGCCAAATTCATTTTTAGAGTAGCTGGTATGGGCCTATATTGGTGAGTAACAATCTGAAAGCCCAGTTTTTTTAGCGGGCTTATAATAGTGAAAAGGAAAAATACTAATATACATATTTTAAGAAAATATTTTTGAAGCTGAGCATGAAAAGTGGAAGCATAACTAGTATATAAGTAAGCATTAACCAACAACAAGATAAAGCAGATTACTTTGTTAATTTAATGATAAACAAAATAAAATGGCAGAAGCACCAACAATTAATCAACTTATAATATAGGGTGTCCGGTTTAATGGATTAGACATAACGCTTTTCAGTTATGAATAGTCAATAGAAAAATTGAATATTTAGCATGTGTTGGTGTGGTTTATAACCATCTTAACAAACTTAAAAGTTGCTCACCATTTTGGATATAACTCATTTGCTATCATTATACAATGAGTTGGTCTTATCTTTTGGATTATAATTTGTAATTCCTCCTAGATTGGTCATTTTGATATGGAAATAAATATACACTAGAATGGGCCCACTTGTCAGCTATCCTTTTACTCTTTTCTTCTTCCTTTCTCACATTTTAAATATTTAAAACACTCATGTTTTTCTATTTTGATATGTCCATTAAAATTAGTCTCATTTTATTTGTAAAAATATTTTCATAACACTACATCAATTATTTTTATTCTACAATCATTTTTTCTCTCATTTTTCTTTTATTTTACCAATTGCAAATTAAAACTGACGTTCACCCATAAAACTATTTTTAGTGGGAGGAGATTTATTAAATTCTAAAATGACCTTTTCCCGCTTTGGGAAGGGGGTGCGGTGCGCACACATTATTAACTTCGACTCTCACTCATTTAATAAATAATATTAATATTAATACCAATAACTTAAATTTATATTTTTGATCTTGGAGGACGTTTATTTCAACTACTACTTTAAATAAAACTTTCCACAGTTTTTTCTTTTTCTTATTTTTAAATACTTTTTCATGCTCAGTGTTCGACGGAAACTTCCGCCGTCGGCTGCCGGGAAATTCTGCTCAGACCATTTATGCTTTCCTCCTATCTGATAATTTTTTGTAAGTAACTTTATTGTATTTTTTTTTCTTTTTCTTTTTCTTTTTCTTTTTCTTTTTTTCATTTCTAAAATGGTTTTAGTTAATAGTTAATAGTGGCAGTATCTGCATTTCGTACGGTGGATTTAGTATTTCAGATTTAACCCTAGATTTGGTGCGGATCTGATGCTATTTTTCTCGGATCAGGCAACTTTGTGATAATCAATGTCTGGATTATTCCTAAATCTCGGTAAGTTTGTAAAATTTTCATTTTCCTTTTTGAGTGTGTTCATTTTTAGCTGAAAATGATTGAGTAGTGAGTTTTTGATACGACTTTCCTTCTACTATTTTTTAGCTCAGATCTTTGGTAACGAAGAGAATATGCTTAAATTTTGGTAATGTGTTCAACTGAATTCCGCTTGAATTTCGCTCAACTAAAAAAAATAAAAAGAATTCTGCTTGATTTTTTTTTTTTTGACTAGGTTGGACTTGCTTGGGACGTTGTGTTTTGAATTTGTTTCATTATCTTGAGTTTTTTTTGTGCTGGCTAATTATGGAAAGTAGTATTTTTCCGACGATTTGCTGAACTGGATGCATGTGGAAGGCGAGATTTGAACTTGGATTGATCTATTATAGTTAGAGCTGAATTATAAGTAATGCATTTTTTTGGTCTGGTTATCATTATATTCAATGAAGTCAGTGTGTCAGTTTGGGGATTAATGTTATTTTCTGTAAGAAAAAAGAGGATATCTATTATTTACAATCTATTTCAATGATATGCAGCAGTAATGGTTGTTTTTGGAACTGGATGCGGATTGCTACCAAGTATATGCTGCTTGTAATTTTCCATTGAAGAATTTGGAATTGAGTGTGGTTTGAATCTGAACTTAAGATGGAATCCTACATAGAGGAAGCTTTAAGAGCGAAAGCCGCTGCGGAAAAGCAGTTTTTGGAGAGAGACTTCATTGGTGCGAGAAGTTATGCCTTAAAAGCTCAAAAGATGTGTCCTGAACTGGAGGGGATATCGCAAATGGTGGCCACATTTGGAGTTTACATTGCTTCTGAGCCTAAAGCTAACGGAGAACTTGATTTCTATTCAATTCTTGGATTGGATCCATCTGCAGACAAGTCCAAAGTAAAGAAACAGTATAAGAAGATGGCAGTACTGCTCCATCCTGATAAGAACAGAACAGTTGGAGCTGATGGAGCATTCAGACTTGTCTCTGAAGCATGGACTCTTTTATCTGATATCGTTAAAAGAAGCTCCTACAATCAAAGGAGGAATTTGTTTGCTGGGTACAATGCTGGGGCTGGCGCTTATGACAATTGTTCCAAGTTTCCTGCTTCTCTTTCAAGACTGGATACATTTTGGACTGTTTGTACCTCCTGTCATGTTCAGTATGAATATCTCAGGAAGTATGTGAACAAGAAACTTTCTTGCAAGAACTGCCGTGGAGTCTTCATAGCTGTTGAGACTGGGTTAGCCCCAATAAATGGAGCTTTCCCGTATAGCAACTACTCTTCTATGCCTGAGAATGGTTATGCAAGTCATGGTTGTGGGGTTTCATTTGTACCTAAAACTACGTATCATGCACCTAGCGGGCCCACAGGACATCATTCTGGACATAAGCCTGTTCCGAATATATCATTTCAGGGTAACTCGTCCGTGGATCCTGTCGGAGATCCTAATGGACTGTCTGCATCATCCTTTGTCTTTTATCAAGCCAATGGAGAGGCAGGCATAACCAAGGCAAATGGAGATCATATTAGCAGGGTAAATGCTACAGTTCAAATGTCGTCTGATGGGCATGGTGGCCTTGGGGATGTATCAAAACCTAAGCGCGGTAGGCCAGCAAAGAAGAGAAAAATGGATTTTGGAAGCTCATACGGTCATGCACAGGAAGAAACTCGCACAACTGTTGCTGCAGATGCAAAATTAGCCGCTGTGAATGTAGCATCAAAGCCTGCTTCCAGGCTTTGCTCCCCACCTGAGACTTCAAGTAGACGCTGTACAGCTGCCCCTCTATTTGATACCAGACAGTTGTTAATTGAAAGGGCAAGATCAGAAATCCGTAGGAACCTAGAGGCAATGAGGTTGGCTTTAGAAGCTGCGGCAGCAGAGGCTGAGAAGAGAAATGCACTAGCTGCAGTAGATAAATCAAGTGAGACAGCTAAAGTATCACAACCGGAACTGAAGAGAAGTGCTTCTATGTCAATAACGGTTCCAGATTCAGACTTCCACGATTTTGACAAGGATAGGTCAGAGGAATGCTTTAAGCCAAAACAGATATGGGCCTTGTATGATGAAGAAGATGGTATGCCTCGCTTGTACTGTCTTATTCGCGAAGTCATCTCGCTGAATCCTTTCAAGATCTATATTAGCTACTTGAGCTCAAAATCAGACTGTGAATTTGGGGTAGTAAATTGGTTGGATTCTGGATTCACAAAATCTTGTGGAAGTTTGAGAGTGTTCCACTCTGAAACGGTTGAACAAGTGAACATCTTTTCTCATCTTCTGAATAAGGAGAAGGCTGGTAGGGGAGGGTGTGTAAGAATCTATCCAAGATGTGGAGATATATGGGCTGTATACCGCAACTGGTCACCAGATTGGAACAGAACAACCCCGGATGAAGTGAGGCACCAATATGAAATGGTTGAGGTTCTTGGCGACTACTCTGAAGAGAAGGGCGTTTGGGTTACTCTGCTCGTAAAACTGGATGCATATAAGACTGTATATCAGAGAAATGCAAACACTAGTGCCATTAGATGGATCCCAAGGAGAGAAATGTTGCGATTCTCTCACCAGGTTCCATCTTGTTCGCTTAATGTCCAAGGCGCTGCTAACTTGCCCGAGGGTTGCTGGGATCTCGACCCAGCTGCGACTCCAGACGAGCTTCTTCGAAGAGAGACTGAACTTGAAAAGAATGCAAATGCAGAACCAACTCCAACTGAATGCATAACATCAATGGAAGTATTCCTAGAACGAGTAACAAGTGGTGAAGGAGAATATGTAATACAAGGCGTGGCTCCAACTAAAACAATAGCAAAAGTTCTCGAAGAGCTAAGTTAATGGTGGATGTACAGATTTAAACACATCCTAAGCCTAAGCCTCTAACCAACCAGCGTTATATTATATGTTGTTGTATTCAAGAATTGGTTCACTCCTGCTTGCTTGTAAACAGATGCTTTTTGCCTTTCACTCACATGTAACTCATAAATGATAGAAACACTGCTTACTGTTGTGGGCTTCAATATAGGTAGAAGCTCATGATTTGATAAATCCAATTTTCAATTTGCATTCTTCTACTTGTAACATTACATTAAACTGAGCTCAGAATCTAACAGTCACTACTCTCCATCAGAATCTACCATACAAGAATAAATTTCAAAGCAACATAATTGCCAACTCAAATCACAGATGTGGTACCTGTATAGAAAATAAATCAAGATCTTGACCTATTCGACGATGGTCCCCGCCTTTTAGCCTCCTCCTAGAAGTTAAAATATCTTTTTTTGCCAAAAAGCATCACCTCTGAGAATTAATTCAACAAAGAAAAAGATAAGAGAAAGTGAGCACACCATTTCCTTCTTAATCTTCTTAAGGTCCTGGTCAGTGAGAGGCTCCACATCAAAATCGTAATAGAAGCCATTTTCGATCAAAGGGCCAATTGTGACTTTTGCTTCTGGAAAAATCTTTTGAACAGCCATGGCCATCACATGAGCACACTGCATTCCAGTTCAAATCTCCAATTAAACAACTTGATAATTCGTGTTGGAAAAAAATTAAGGAATGGGGAAGAAAAGGTCTCGCGGTGTGGCGAATCCTGAGGAGCATCCGGGAGGACTGGTTAGTGGGGAGAACAGGCGTGGGCGGCGGCGGCGCAGTGGGTGGGGGCGTTTCTGTGAGTTGAGTAGCGACGGCGGAGAATCTGGGGCTCCTCCGCAGTGCATGGTGGCGATGCAAATGAGGATTGAGGGAGAAGAGAATGCATCTCGGAGAGAAATGGTGGAGAAGTCTGTGAGCTGGGAGAGAGTGCTTGGAGAGAGATAGAGAAAGAGATAGAGTTGCTTCCATTAGACAAATCCTGCTGCTGCTAGCCACCAACATGGCCAACAAAAGAGAAGAGTGTGTGTGTTTTGTGGTGGAAATTGAAGCTGCGTCGGCGTCGTCGTCGTCGTCTTCTTTTTCTTTATTTATTTTTGACTCTTTTCGGCCAATATTGGTTTATTTGATGAATGATAGTTTACATTTTAGATTGGATTTCACTTTTAATTTTTCATTTATTTTGGTTTGTTCAAAGTCTTGAAATTCCTATCTGTTAATGTTGAAACTGTGTAGCATTAGGTTCTAATTATATCATAAAATCAAAGACAATTATACTCCTCAATCATATCAACACCATTTGGTTTTAACCAATCACTATGTAAATATATATCCTTGATTTTTCACGTTTCTCTAGGCCATTCTTCTATCAAATTCATATTCAGATTGGCAAGTAGAATAACATTTTACCAAGTACAATTAGTTTTTATTTGAATAAACTACCTAGCAAAAACTCAATAACCGCCTTAACATCAGAAAATGTCTCAATGATTATCATCATTTTTCGGCAGTGGCTTCAGCAGGCTCCACAACCTCGGCTTCAACCGTCTCAGGTACAGATGTGGCGTCTACTTGTTGCTGAGAGTGAGCAACAGTTGATGAACCCCACTTGCCTAAAAGTGCCATGTTCATCATTTCATAAATCTTTCCTCCAAGCTCAGCAGGACTCTCAGGCTGCAATATCCAATTTTACATTATTTCAGATAACACATGATTCAATTGAATAGACTCTTCCAATCCATGATTCAATTCATTAAGAATGGAGTAATCACAGAATTACTCACAGTGAAACCGCTGGAAAATAGAGCTGTCTCGTACAAGAGATCAATGGCCCGCAAGGCTTCTTCATCACTTGGACTACTCTTGCAAGCCTCCTGCAACGTTTTCAAACATAAGAGTTTGGAAGTGGAAACAAGATGTCTCTGGTACTGTGATGTTGTTATTCAGCAAGCAATCGTACATTTAAACTTTTGATGATCGGATGTTCTGAATTGATTTCAAGAACTCTCCTGCCTTTCATAAAATCAAAGGAAGATACGTCACCAACATTTTGTGCCTTCATAAGCCTGCAATGAGTTCATCGACAAACATCAGGGTTAACACAGAGAAATCAAGTAAGCAGGTCTACGTAATACATATTAGTAAAAACATGCATGCTCGTCTGGCAGAGCTCAATTCACCTTTCCATATTTGCAGACCAGCCAAACTTGCCGGCTGCAAGAACACAAGGCGACGTTCTGAGACGGTTTGAGACTTGAACACTGGCAACTCTCTCACCCAAGCGTTTCTTAATCCAGTCACAAGTACCGCCAAACTCTTGCTTCATCTCTTTATCTTTGTCTTCATCCTTGTCGCCTGCAATAGTTCAGTGTTAGTACATAAGGAATCCCAAAACAAACTAATCACATGATCAACGACTTTGAGAAAACGTTAGCAACATCAGAAGAGTACACCCAAGTGAAAGAAACATACGTCTTCAACAAGCCAACAGAACATAGTATAGAATAGACAGATATTCACACACAAAAGGGCAATACTAGCTCAAGACGCATACAGCAAAAAGAAACGTCATCATACTATTGCTAACATCTAACTCCTAAAAAACAAAGGTACAGGTAACCAGTAGTTTTGGAGACTTAAGCGGGAATAAAGGAGACAATCAATCTCAAAGAGGCTATCTGATATACTGACCCAGATCTAAATCTTCTTTGGTGATGTCAACAAAGTTCTTGTCCTTGTAAGATTTCAGATTTTGGATGGCAATCTCGTCTATAGGGTCCACTAAGAACAGAACCTGCAGCAGAAAATAAAATTATGTCATCAAGAATGTAGGTGAAAACAAGATTGATAGTGTAGCAGATTTAGAATACCTCAATATCCTTTTCGACAAGTTTCTCCAAGAAGGGTGTATTCCTTGCACTAGTTACACTGTCTGCCGCAATGAAATAAATATCTTTCTGATCAGGTTTCATGTTCTCAACATACTCATCCAAGCTGATAATATCCTCCTCGCTGTGAGATGAGAAAAATCGAAGCAATGGAGCGATGCGTTTGTGGTTCTCACGATCCTCAATGCAACCTAACTTCAAGTGTTTGCCGAAATTCCTCCAGAAAGTCATATAGTCCTGTACATAAGAAGTTAGATGCCAAAGGATACATCATACAGCAGTCCAGGAAAAGCCCACTCTTTACTCGGCAGCAAATTTAAGTGACTGTCTATGTTTCTCTAGGTATTAACTGTAGCAAAATCTGAAATGAAATGGAAAGGAAGCACAATAAAAACAAAAGAGATATCAAGAAGGTGGAGATATACCTCTCTATCCTCACTCATAGATATGCCAAGGATCATGTCAAAGGCCTTGCGCACCAGACGTTTCTTCATAATGCGAACCTAAACCAACAAGAACTTGAGAATTAGGTAATTCATACTCAAATCACACACGCACAACATACACTATATCTGCATTAAGACAGCCCCTTATTTTGTATGCTTACAATACGGCTTTCTTGAAGGATTTCGCGTGAGACGTTTAGAGGAAGATCATTTGAATCAACAACACCCTTGATGAAGCTCAAATACCGTGGGAACTATTACATAGAGAAAGGAAACATATATAGGTTACGAATACCTTGAATAAACAATCCTCACATAAAGACCAATTATTATTCTCTCACCAATTCACCATCAAAATCATCAGAAATGAATACTCGTTTTACAAACAGCCTTATATTCTTTGTCTTGGGGTTGATCATGTCATCCTTCCCCGAGGGAGTCATGGACGGCACATATAGGATAGACCTAAACTCCACTTCACCCTGAAACCAACCAAATCAAATCAAGATGGTCATCTTGTGTTTATGATTTTATACAACTCTTGGACTACTATATCTGCACATAAAAATAATGTGTGCTGCCGAGAAATAACAGAAACAAGTAGCATCTGAACAAAAGGGATGCGAAAATGTGTAACCTCTGTCGTAAAGTGTGAAGAAGCAAGGGGTTCTAAATAATCGTTAAACGTTTTCTTGTAGAACTCATTGTAGTCCTCCTTTGTAATTTCTTTAGGGTTACGCAGCTGCATCGAAAGGAACTATCAAATTCTAAAAGATGGCAGCTCTAGTAATGAAACATGTCAGATACTGATGAAAAGGCTAACCCATATTGGCTGTGTCTCATTTGTACGCTCCCAATCCCAGTATCGTTCAACTACAGTCTTGGTCTTTTTCTTTTTCTGTTACATCACAGACATAACAAAATTTCCACCAGCTTAAATCAAACAGCATCATAAATGATACATAATTTTTAAAAAATAATTAAGCGTGTGGAGAGTGCCTCGGTTATCTCATTTTGCCCATCCTTGTTAGCTTCAATAGGATCCTCCTCAACCTCAACCTGAAAAATGTGTTGTACTGTGAAGCAAAAATAGAAGGATCAAATCAAAACAAAAGAGCTCGGTTATATTTTGCAAGCCTACCTCTTTCGTGTATCCCTTCTCTTGCCATGTGTAAATTGGGAAGGAAACAAATTGTGAGTAATTCTTAACAAGCTTCTCGACTCTTTCTGGATGTGCAAACCCTTTATCATCATGCTGAAACGTTTTAAAACAAGTAATGGATACATGCTTCAAGAGTCGGCAAATAAAAAGCAAAAGAAGCATCTTATAAGTGAAACACCTTAAGATATAGAGTGAGACGGGTTCCCCTCGGGATAAGCTTCGCGGGATCAGTCTCTTCTCGGATGGTGTAGGAACTAGAGTTTGCTTCACTTTCCCATACGTACTGTTTATCGGATTTAGGGCTCTTTGTTGAGACCTCAACCTTTTACCAAGAAAGTACAATAGGCCAGCATATCAGGGAAAGGGAAAGAGAAAGACAATAGTTAAGAAGAGTAAGATTCAGCTTCAAAAGTGATGGTGCATACCCTCTCAGCAACAAGGAATGCTGAATAGAATCCCACTCCAAACTGACCAATCAAATTGCTGTCAGCACCAGAATCCTTGCTATCCTATCAAAAGATAATGTAAGCAGTGAATTTTCTGAATATCAAGAGGTACGAATCATAAGATGTCAGTATCAGCAGATGTTTGCACCTTCAAAGCCTTCAAAAACTTAGCAGTTCCACTCTGTGCGATAGTACCAAGACAGTCAACAAGTTCCTGCCTTGTCATGCCAATCCCAGAATCTCTGTATGGAAAATCAGTCGATTAGGAAGAAAGATTGTACGGATTAAATCAAAGTGCTTCTAGTTCATAGAACATACGTAAGTGTAATTATTCCATTATCTTTGTCAGTCTGGATACGTATGTCAAGATCAACAGAATCCTTCAAAAGTTCAGGCTGAGTAACAGCAAGGAAACGCAGCTTGTCCAATGCATCACTTGCATTGCTGCATGGCCAAAAAACCAAGGATTTGTGAGGACGGATAAAATCAGAAAACCACAGGCACGAACATAAAAGACAGGTATTGCTCAAGGACATACTATCCTGATCCAACATTTTCTAAATATCAGGAATTCTTGAGCCACAAGTATGTTAGAGACCATCATGTACATAAAACAGTACTCAAACCTTCAAATCTACAAATGTCACCAAATTAATGTGACAAAAAAATATAAACAGTATAATTTGCCAACATGCACAAAATAGCTAAGGATTTGTTTGGGAGAATGGAATTGAGGGTTTGGAATTGGAATTGGGACTTCCAATTCCAATTCCATTGTTTGTTATGATGAAAAAATTTGGATTTGGAATTCAATCTTAATTCCAAATTCTTTT
>JAYDZE010108594.1:0-23828 GCA_034509125.1 Monilaria moniliformis
GGCTTACAACCTCGATGAAGCATCTCATTGTAAAGCTCAAAAAGTTCATTTACCTTCCCAGATTTCCCAAGATCATCAAGCAACAAATTGTAGGTGGGGACATCTGCAGCACAGCCAGCACTCTTCATATCTCTGTAAGTATCCCATGCAAGTTCCTTAAGATGAATATTGAGAAGTCCTTCAATCAAATAATAATATGTTTCTACAGTTGGCCGAACCCCAAAAGATTTGGTGAACTTCTGAAATAGTTTGTGCGCATCAAGGGATTTCTTTTGCTTGGCCAGAAGCTTAATAATAGGCTCCATTACCAAGCCATCTTTGCAAAGACCAGCAGATACTAATTCCTCCGCAAAGGAAATAGCATGATTCAGCTCTGCTTCCTTCAGAGTTCCAGCCATGAGATCATTCCAGAAAGATCTATCAAGCGAATCTCCGTCCTGTTAGACAAACTCCTTAACAAGTTTGAAAGCATTCCCAATCGAACCAGATTTCACAACTCCAGGGAGAAGGGTATACATAGTTATGCAGTCGGGATATAGCATTTTTCTCATCTGATGGAAGAGCCAAAAAGCTTCTGTAACCCTACCGTCCTTCACTAATCCATAGATAACTGTGTTATAAGTAAAACGGTCAGGGCGACAATTCCCTTCTGTCATTCCATAAAGCATCTTCAAGGCCAAATCAACCTCATCATTTTTACAGAGGCAATCCAGAAGTGTATTGAAAGTTATTGTATTTGGAGGACAACCATAATCTGTCATGCTTTCAACTAATTTGTAGCTCTCTTGAACTTTGCCCTCTTTTCTCAGTCCAGCCAATAGTGTGTTGTAAGTTACGACCGTAGGAACAAGTTTCAACTCTTTCATTTTGCAAAACATGTCCCAAGCCTCATTTGATCGGCCAGCCTTGTAAAGAGTGTCGATCAAAGAGTTCATAACAATCACATCAAAAACGCAACCATTATCAATCATTTCAGTGAGTAGTTGAATGGCTTCCTCAATTTTCCCTGCAGCACTATAGCACTTCATCATCATGTTATAGGTAATAGAATCAGGGATGAGCCCACTCAACTTTACTCCATCAAAGATCTTTTTTGCCTCTCCAAGCCGCCCAGATTCAGCAAGACTATACAAAGATGCATTGCAGGCAACAACATTTTGGGCAATTCCACGATCTTTCATCTTCTCAAAAGCTTCAATAGCTTTGTCAGTTTCTCCTAGTTTTCCATAGCAGTCAATGAATAAGATGTATGTATATGCATCTGGTTGAATTCCACGAGATTCCATGTTATCACATAGTTCCAATGCTTCATCCAATCTTTGTAGCCTCAAAAGCCCACCAATCAGAGTGTTGTATGCAGATTCGGCAAGATCCTTTTCTCCTTCATTTCATCTAATACTGCAAATGCTTTATCAACGCTTCCTACTTTGCATAAAGCATTAATAAGTCTTGTGAAAGTAACAACATTTGCTTTATGACCATCAATCTCCATTAGAGTCCAAAGCTCTCTTACCGAGTCCAAATCTCCAGAGTCGCCAAACTTGTCTAACATAGTAATGTAAGTCACACGATCGGGTTTCTGGCTGCTACCTTTCATCTTCTTAAACACGTCTTTGGCACAATCAAGTTTTCCTGCATCACAAAGAGCATCAATCAGAACAGTGTAAGTAACTACATCAGGTGCACATCCCTCCACCTCCATCCTCTTCAATATATCATAAGCCCCATTGATCTTTCCTGCTCGCCCAAGCGCTCTAATGCAGATGGTGAATGTATAAACATTTGGCCTCAATCCCAACTTTTCCATCTCTTCTAGCAATCCCATCACTGTTTCAGTATCTCTTTGCTTCCCACTCGCTACCATTAAAGCAGAGTAAGTCTTCAGACTTGGCTTCAACCCTTCCGAGATCATTCTATTATAAACCATCAAAGCTTCCCTAGAAAACCCTGCCTTAAGAAGCAAGTATATAAATCCATTATATGAATATGCATTCAACTTAAACCCACACTCCCTCATCCGTTCAAGCGCAGATGGCGCCTGTCGAATGCCTACCCTTACACCTACACTCCTAAATATGATGAGGTAAGTATCTAAATTTCTATAGATTATCTGTTTTTGCATCATATCAAACACCACAACCATAGACTCTATCCTCTCATGCACCCTCAACTGCTCAAGCATATAGTTGCAAGTCTCCGTGGTATGCATTACATGTGGCATACCTGCGATAAAATTGAAGAAAGAAAAAGCTAGGTCCAAGTCAGGAATCGACTTCAAACGCGCCATGATTTCCTCAGAGGACATGTCTTTCATCGAAACTTCATCTTCACCTTTCATCCCATACCCACAAAAACTAGCATTCTTTTTCTTGATTTTCTTCCAATAAATCACTGACGCATATCTCAAAACCCCAAAAGAATCAATCTTTCTTCTATTCGCCGAGGCACCACTATAACTGGACAGACATGGTTTGCTGATATCGTTGGTTAAAGATACATGGCTACAGTTACAGCACCACGAGCTAGAAGAGCTCAGCATCACGGCAGCCATGCATGAAGTTACTAGATTATAGGAATTGGGGATGAAATTCTATGCAATAAATTCAATTATTATTATTAGATAACGGGATGAGGTGGTTGTCTGGGAGATGTTTGCGAAATTGCCTAAGAGATAAGACATCGTAATTTGTGGTAAAACTTAATGGAATGTGCAGTGTACTAACCAAAGTTGGGATATTTTCATAAGCATGCGATGAAGAAATGGAAGACGATATCAGTTCTGTATGCAATTATAGCTGCCAAAATAGGTATGGTATATAGATAGAGTTGCTTGTGGCTATGGCGTCGCACTGCTCTCTCTCTCTCTCTCTCTCTCTCCACTTTCTGCTAATTTTAACTCAAAGTCGCTACGTATGCCAGCAAAAAAAAGAACAAAGAAACAAAGAGAAACAGTTCAGATGTAAGAGCTTCAAAATTTAAATGAAACACAATTTGATTTGACGAAAACTATTTGATTTAATTTTAAAAATTTATTTGTAATTTGTTTAATTGAATACGAACTTCTAATTAATTAATTGTATTTTCATTTTTTAATTTACTTATTTAGCTTATAAAATCTAAATTAAAGATTGTACGATTTTTTTAACACATATCTTTTGTATCAAAACATTACAAATATTGTTGGTAGAACGAAATTCTTCAAATATATACTACTGTATTATATAATAAAACATATATATGTATATAAATGAAAGGAAAGGCAGTGATTGAGATTTGAGTGAGAGACAGAGTTGGGGACTCAATTCGCAATTTTCTCAACGTTTGGGCTTAAAACTAAAAGCCCAAAACTTTCTCATATTTTAGATTCTCCGCCAACCAAACAGTACTATCTCACAAAACCCCAAAATCTCATTCTGTAGAACTCTAGCCCTTCTTCCCTTCTTCGCTGACCCACACTCGCACACCAAGGTGAGAAAGCTAAATTCGGAAAAATAGTAGAACAATGGCAACTGGCAGCAGCAGTAAAGTGATACCGGAATCAATTATGGAGGCGGTGAATAGAACTCGTAGCAACATCGATGAAGTGCAGGCCAATTTGGACGAGCTGTTATCTTACTGTGACACAGAAACCCTTTCAACAATGGAGCCTCTCGAGAGGGCCCGAGTCCTCTTATTGGTTGCCAAAACAACAACCACTCTCTTTGCTTGTATGTCAATTTCTCTCTACTTTTTCATGTTTGTGAGCGTATGTGTTTCTTTTTGTTGACTTGGTGTGCATGCATCAATTAGTATTTTTTTATCTAATGTTTAATACTTAATTGTATTTATTAAACTTTGAAAGGGCTCAAGCCCTCTTGTCGTTGCCAAAGCGAGAACTCTGTTTGGGTGAGAATGTTTTTTTATTTTTATTTATGTTTATGGTTGTGCGCGTGTTGTTGTTGCATGTATCGATTAGGTAGATGGAAGGTTTTCTCCTTCCTAATTTATGTTCATTAGAACCTCGTTAATTTGAAAGGGACGACTTTTGTGTTTTTGATGTGTTTGTGTGATGATAATTAGTGTGGCATCAATTAGCAAAGATGCTGAGTTTTTTTTTATATGTTCTTCATTGCAAATTTTCGGAATTGCTTGAATTGCTATTCTTTTGTGTGTATGTGTGTGTGATTTCTCTGTTCGTTGTGGTTGTACAGTGAGGCTAAGATGCAGAGGTGTTGATCCAGATGATCATCCTGTGAGAAAAGAATTTGTAAGAGTTTCTACTACCAGCTTTATTTGTGTTTCTCAACCTTCCTTTGATGTTTTCTTACTTATTGATCCAGCTGCATTTTCACCGCAATGAAATTGTTTGCTATTTGAAACATTGAATATGGTATTTACCCAACATAATATATGTGGTTTTGTTTTATGGTTTCAGGAGAGATTGAGCTTGTACCAAGAGAAACTGCAGAGATGCATAGACTTGAGCAAAGGTATGTTTAGCTTGCCTTTCACTTCCAAAGAACAAATAGGAGATACAATTGAATTTAAAGTTCATTGGGTATTGTAGGCCAAATCCAAAGGAAGAAAACCGCCTGCAAAAACATTAATTTATGCTGTTGAGTGGACTTTCTACTAAGGTTTTTTAGGGGTCCAAACAAATATCTTGGAGCAACTTTCATTGCTTTATTGCTTGCATAGCACCTCTACTGCCGTCATGGTTATTTGTTTTGTATTCTGTTTTGAATTGAAACCCATAGTCAGTGGAAATCTTGATGGGATGAATAAGACAGTGTGAATGTGTTCTGCACAGTAATCAATTCGTAAGGCTCTTGGTATTTAGGACCTTTAACACTAAACATTGACACACAAGATATTGTATTAGTACGATAATATCTGGTACTAACTATGATCAGTGGTTTCATTACCGCTAGTTCCTAAATTGTTACTTGCTGTGCTTGTAGCTCCATTGCGACCCTCAACAACCATTAACACCCCCGCAGCAGCCAGGTTTATTGAGCACTCTCTGTCTGATCTTTCCTCTGGTATGTTTTTCTAATTCATGGTGTGGCAAACCTTAACTTCTCATTTAGTTGTCTTTTGATTAACTACCTAGTTTGCAGAACAGAAGCAAAGCATGCGGGAAATTAGTCGTGGGGAGGGCCATGGATTCAAGTATGTGAACACCAATCTCCAGAAGAAGAGAAAATATCAGTCATCCGAGAAGCAATCTGTTCGCTCTGCTGCTCAAGAGTTTCTTGAGAAAGCAGCACGTGAGCTACTTGGTGATAATAAAAATGGTGTTAAAGGACCATTACAACCTGCGGATTCAGATGATGATATCGTAGTTCTGGACTGATCCTATGGTAGATTGTGTTTCGACCTTCATTTTTTTACTGTGATGATGCACTTAAATTTCTGGTTGACCCTTTCTTTGTTGTTTAACTGATTCATTTACTCGATCCAAAACACCATGTTCGAATGGAGATGAACTTTCATTAGCAGCCAAGATAGTTAGGTCATTTGTGTTTTATCCATTTCTAAATGTAGGCAAGTAAAAAATGGGACCACATGACATATTCCTATAGATGGTAATTTTTTAGTCCGTCTAACCATAATCTGGACAGAGCTGAGCGAGTTGATGACGGGAAATTTGCCCTATGTGAAGTTTAGGTGTCACTGAGTAGCTTCTGAGACAGTTCTTTGTTTTTTACTAAAGTAGCCATACCATTTGGGGTTTGTCTATGTAAATGTAAGATGTCTCTTCCTTTAGAACTCAAATTCTTTAGTCTTTTTGCATGGTCATGGACTTGTAATTTACTGGGTAGTAAGACTATAAAATATACTTAGTCTAGTTAAATATCCAGTTCACTCATTTTTCATGTTTTCTAGTTCAATGTCCAAAGTTTCAAATATGAAATAGTAATGTTATTCCTGTCCTGTCTGATCAATTGGGGAAAATTTTGTTTATATGATCAAAGGTTCAAGGTTAAGACTAAGGAGACTTTATCTAGCCAAGCATTTTCTTTGGTTTTCTAATTGCAAACAACCATTCTTACTACATACTATCATCAAAATGGTAGGACTACAACTTGGGATTGGATACGAAACACCTTTTTTAGGGAAGTGGGGTTGATTTATAAAGTTGGAAAATTGTGTCTAAATGCTGAACTTATTATGTTCGGGGGCAAAGAACGAACAATGGTCGGAAGGGCTAAAAACCGGAAATGATTTAAAGTGGGATATATATGATATTGGTTGGAGATGGCATCATGGCAATATAGTTCCTGTACACAATACTAAGTTGTATTAGCTAATTCGAGCACATCTTGTTTGTATGAAAGCTACAGTCTACTTTGGGGGGGGGGGGGGTTGTCTAAACAAGCTCGTATAGCTACTGAACAATATTTCTGAACATTTTAACCCCTCTTTTCCACAGCCTATTTAATCTTCATCGGCTGTAGCTTTCCAAAATTAAAATAACGACCCTCTGTATCTATGCTAGTTTTTTTTTTCATGTGTTGTCTGTCCGATTTCCGTATATGTCATTTTTATGTGTGCATGTTTGTTAATTTTTCTTTTTCCTGTCACATGGTGATTGCATGTCTTAGTTAGGAACTACTTTATGAACAATTAAACCTTTTTGTTTTTGTGATACACTGATAGTACTATAGAAGCATGTCTTTTAGGAATGGTATTTGGAGTTAGAAGGAATCATTCTCATTAAGAAAATTAAATATTAGTGCATTTTCATTACTACCTGCCTCCATTAATCATATTAACTCCATGGCATTACTCCCCTCAATTAAATCCATTGTTGTTTCTATTTAGAAATTTAATTTATATTAATCCTAGATGGCCTGAATTGGTAAGATGTTTTTAGTTACTCTTTATGAAAATGCTACTAGTCGCACTTTATGTTATTTAGTGATGATGCACCACGTCAGGCAACGGAAGTAGAATAAAATAGTAATAGAAAACAAATTATGTCATCAGGGAGAATCTGGGAAGTAGAATAAAATAGTAATAGAAAACAAATTATGTCATCAGGGAGAATCTGGAATTGCCATGTCAAGTTTTGTCAATATTTATATTATTGTCTGTAGTGGATATTTTTATTTCAAACGATCTCGACTATAGGAAACAATTAACACAGTTCTGTGAGAATCTTAGATGCATTGGACATTCTTTTGCCTTTATTTTTATAATACGGTTGTAGTCATTGCTTCCCGCCTAGCTCCTAGCTGATGGGCCTTGGCTGGCCCCACATTTTTTCCCAGCTAAGCCTCAATGTAGGTCCTGATTAAGTGCTAGGCTCTAGTGTGATGAGAATCTTAGTAGATGCAGTGCCACGTTTTTTGTCTTTATTCCTATAATATTGTTTTAATCGTTGTTAAATATTTCTCACCCAGCCCCCAGCTCTATGGGCCTTTGGACTGCCCAAATTTGTTTTCATGCTTAGCCTTTGTTTAGGCCCTCATTAGGTGCTAGCCTCTATGTTCCCCTCTGCTAGCCGGTAATGCCTTTTACGACATTAGTTGTAATGTATGTAGTGGTTTTTAGTCATGAATATGCATGATGCTTTGTGAAATGAGGTTGAAGATTTTGTAGAAGTCACTTCTTTGGGATATACTCGACTGATAGTTATGTTCTATTTAAAACTATTGGATACTGAGGGACGGCTGGCATGGTATTTCAACTTTTGTGATATTTATTATTATGTGCGTGGAATGTATTGGAATAGTATAATTTGACCAGTAAAATATAGTATATAATCAAATTCAGAATCATTCACTATGTAACTGTGGAGTATAGTATCTAGTGAACTGATCTTTCACTAGAATTGCACCATATCATTCGTCATCCATAACTATGAAGTATCAACGTTTCTCAAAGTTTGACGTATTTTCTCTTTTCCTCTTCCCGTGCAGGTTCCATTGATCATGTGGACCAGTGTTTCCCATTCGATTCAAATTCAAGGGAGGTCGGACATATTTAGCTGATTGCAGATGGCGAATGGCTACTGCCCCTATCTTCTGGTGGTATACTCAGTTTTGAATATCCATCGTACTAGGCAGGTGTTTGATGAGGTTAACTTATCAACTGAGCAATGAACAAGTCTAGTGTGTTAAGCTGTTTGCTTGCGATTTGTAAGCCAAGTATTGTGTTACCGTCCTCCAAGTTCAAGGTCCATTCTTTTGTTCGAACATGTTTGGAATATTATTCATTTTCCACCTTCTCAAAACCAATCAAGTTCTGCTTAGAGCTATCTAACTTTTGAGCTGAGAAATTCTGCAAGACTGTATTTTAATTAAGGCTCACTGCTTGGTGACCTACTGCGGAATTTTGATACTCTCTTGGAATATAATGTTTCAGAATGTAATCTTTTCTTCTTATTATTTTGTTCTAATTTGTACTATTATGTTATACACTCCATTTTATTACAATTTATGCTCGTTTTTCATAGATCAAACTGCTCCTCATTTAACTAAGTAGATGATTAAAACGCAAACTTGCAACTTTGAAATTTTTGTCAAATTATATTGGCCAGTCAATCAGCAAAATCATCAAGATTCAAGAGTACGCACTTATTTTTTATATTTTTTAATAACAATTTCGTGATTTATGATGAATATGAAAATAATTATATAGTTAATCAATAATTATGATATTTATAAATGTTCGTGAACCATTAAATTGGTCATATGCATTGGATTAATACTAACTTGAAGCGCCACACTCCAATTAAATAGATAAAGTGAATCACACAAATTCGAGAAAATGTAATCTCAACCAACTAATTAACTATTCCCACTTCCTTCCCCTCCCTCGCCATTATCAAAATCGCAAAATTCTTCAAACCGCAATCAACAGCGTCCCAAGCAGCGCCACCAAAAAGCCTCCACTCAAACTCCGGGCGCCGCTGGCAGGGGCAGGGGCAGGGGCAGGCGCAATCGCCGGACCCTCAATCTCAACCGGGAAGGCGCCGGAGAAATTCTCAAGCTGCGGTACTTCTCTGATATAACCACAACGATCAACTTCTGCCACTTCTCGCAGTGACCGTCCGCACCGCCGATGAAATAGTAGGGATCTGAATGCCCGAGCTTCACCTTGGTGCTTCCGCTGGTGTAGGTCCCGGCCGGACTCGACGTGTTGCAGGTGACATAATCTCTCTTTGTCACTTGCAGCACCGAGTCTTTCAATCCATCATATTCCCAAATTGCAATCAAGGGGGAAGAATTGGTGACGAGATCTAGTAACTAGAGGAGGTATTAGGTTTACAGAGACCTAATTTAGAAATTAATTGAGTTACGAAGCGTGAATTTGTTACCTGGAGAATCTCCGAAGTTGAAACGGGATTTGTCGGCCCAGTGGTTGAGAGAATCCGGGATGGAAGTAGTGACCTTCCAAGCGTTGTAATTGCCGCCGACGAGGCGGCCTCGAGCTTCTGAGCAGCAGACACGAAAGCGAGTAGCAACTGAAGATATTTGAATTCTTGAAATTCCGGCCATTTTGATCAAGAAATTTCACAGCTCTGCAAAAATTCTTCAAGCAGCAGACTTGTGGTGAGTAAAAGTAGATATGAACGAGTAGACAGATTACTAAAATAACCAATCTGTGGATAAAATGCAGTTGTTTTTTCTTCTTTAATTTTTTAATTATATGTCTATTAATAATGTAAATGACTATATTATATGTTAGTAACTACTTATATCACGTAAATATATATTAATAAAAAACCCAACAATAGAAATAGGGTAAAAAAAGTTAAACTCTCAAATTGAATACACTTATGAAGGTATGTAATAATTCACCATTATAATCAACCAAAATCGTTTTACTTAATTATAATAATGATTCCTGTAAAACTAACACATGTAGCGCAAGCACGCCACGTGTATAGTGCAGCATAGGCAAACGACACGTTTGATGATAGCATGCACCTCCACTAACCCTAATTAATCTCCCCATCTTCTTCTCCTTCTTCTTCAACAAATCTTCTCACAATTCCTGCGCAGAGCTGACATCAACCTTTTAATTGCACAAGGTAGAATTCGCAAATTAACTAATTTACATTTTCCCCAAAGTAATCAATATGGCAGGAAATGAGGAGTGGAGAAAAAACGCAGACACGCACAAGATGAGCCCGGAGGAAGTGAGGAGATCAGGTGTGGAGGCCTCGAAGCGCCCGCCGGGCCACCACGCCGGCGAGGTCCTCCACCAGCGGCGGAGCTTGCCCTTCGGCCCTATGTACATCATCCTCGCCGGCTCCGCCCTCGCCGGTGGCGTATGGTACTTCACCTTGTTCGCCAAGAAGAAACCTGAGGCCACCCCCGTTGATGTGGCGAAAGTGGCGGCCGGCGTTTCTGAGCCGGAGGACACGCGGCCCCGCAAGTAGATTTAAATGTTGTCTATCCTTTTGCTTTGTTTACAATAGAGTAGGATATGGCGTTGATCAGACGCTCTGTTCTTTGTTAACTGCAAACTATATTTCGCGTGTTTTTTAATACTTCCAAAATTATTAATTTTAGGAGTAAATATTCGGTATTCGGTTTAGTTTTTAGCCCAAACTCAACCGAAAAATCGATTTTTTAAAATTAAAATCGAATCGAACAGAATTACCTGAAAAATTGAAATTCGATGTATGAAAACCGATCTGAACCGAAAAAATCGAAATTTCATAAAATTATCCGAAAAACCGAAAATCCAAAAAATGTACATATATATATGTAAAAATATAAATATATACATATATTTAGTTATTATTATATTAATAATATATATATATATATAATATTAAATATAAATTCGATTTTTTCAGTTTTTTCGATTTATAATATATTCAAATTTAATCGAACTGAAAAACCGAAATTTGTGAAAAATCAAAACCGAATCGAAATCCGAAAAAAATCGAACCAAATTATAAATTTCGGTTTAGTTCGGTTCAGATATTCGGATTTCGGATATTTTGCTCACCCCTAGGTATTATTGTTCAATAACATTTCATTTTAATAACGATGATTTCATTGAGAGCAGTCGCAGCGGCGGCTCGTGGCCGCCCGCCGTTGCAAGGCTGCGAGCCGCCGGTTCAAGCCCTCGCAACGGTTCGTTGCCCGCACCCCGCCCCCACGCGCCCGTGTCATGCACGCGTGGGCCGTGCCCAATCGCATCGCGCGTGCGTGACACGCGCCAGGCGCGCGACTGCGCGTCATTTTTAACGCATTTTTTTTAATTAGCCGTTGCCAACGGCTAAATTTTGTTTTTTTTTATTTATTATTTTTTTTAACTTTTTTTCTTCTATAAATACATACATCCTCAATCCTCTTCATTCCACACAAAATTCATCTATTTCTTCTTCATTCTTTTTCATTATCATGTCTATCCCCAACCATCAAGCAGTTATCGAACACTTGTTGCCGCAAGGGATCGATCCAACCGCTTTTGGATACGACCCAAATACTTTCAACGCATCCAATCTGACTTACGACTCTCCTTGTCTCGGCTCGTCATGCCCACATCTCGACGCCATCAATTTATCCGATGAGGCGGAGAAGTCGAGGCAAGACGCCCGAATTCCATACTCTGCAGAAGAGACGATGCACGTCGACGAGGTCGTCAGCAGCCAACAGAAGGGATCGTCTTTCTGGGCAAAGGTGGCGAACTAATACAACGAGATACGGGCGCGGTCGAGCGCGCTGCTCGCATGGTTCGGGGCCACTACGACAGAGTGAACCCCGAGGTCGCCAAATTCTGCGCAATTTACAGCAGTATCGAATGGGAGAGAAGGAGCGGCTCAAGTGAGGCCGACTTGTTTAGGGATGCCCTTTCCACATACGCGAATGAGAACAACAAACCGTTCAAGTATGTGAAGACGTGGGAAAAGGTTCGCTTCTGCGAAAAATGGGCGGGCAGCAGGTCGGCCGTAACGAAGCGTACAAAGCACACGGCGGACGGGAAATTCAGTACGAGCGGAGATACCGCTTCCGATGAGCCGAGTAGGAGTCGCCCCATTGGCGAGAAGGCGGCAAAACGGAAGGGAAAGGGTAAGGCTACATCCTCAACGACCACGGCAGCGACAGAGGATATCGAGAAGATCCGATCGTCAATAGATAACACCACCCAAGCCACCCTGCTCAAGTTGTTATTCGAAGCCAACTCCTTCGACACGTCTAAAATGTAAGAGGATCAACTGCAGAATATGATTTACTTGTGTGTGTGAGAGAGAGAGTAAGTTGGTGTTCCCATTACTGAATACAGGCCACACAACAAGAAAAAGTCATCCTGTTCGATTATTATATTTATTTATTATTAAATAAAAAATATAAAAATCAACAAAATATTTAATATTTCATGGTGGATGTTTCCATATTAAGTATGGAGAGTACGTCAACGTGTATGTGGCGTGGCAATTTCTTTTTTTCCTTAAATAAATACATGTGGCAATTTTGAAGATGGGGGTATGTGAATATGCAAATACAACCATATTTCAAATAATTTTCCAAAAAAAAGAAAAGAAATAGCTATCTTAGTAAGAGTTCTCATTATTCGAGCTAAATTTTCCTTTTTATAGCTTAAAACTTATTTTTGTTGTTCAGTTTATAGTTCGAGTCTTGTTAATCAGTTTATAGCTCGAGACAATAAATTTGAGTTTCCTGTTTGATAATAATTCAAACACCAATATCGATTAGTCACTCATATCATGTATGATCAGTACTCACGAATCTTTTCCCATATTAAATCAAAAGATAGATAAATAGACACGTTCGTGATCGAAGGCTATGGAATGCAGTCCTTTGCCCGGTAAGATCTTGAATAGTTAACTGTTTGATTATAAATCAAACACCAAACTCAAAATATGTAAGGGAATTAACCGATGGAATCCTTAACAATAATTCTCATATGGTTTTACGCCTGTGCACGTGGGATTATCTATCTAATTTCTTGATATCCCATGTTGTGTGCATTAACAATTATTTTTTAACTTTTTAATATTTTTTTCTTCAATTTTCATTTTATTTATTTCAACATTATTAATTAGAATTCGCTAATCTATATAGGGTTTATAAATACTTTTACTTTATTTTGAAGTTTTTATTAATGACTTATTGGTAAGTTTATTTTTTAGTAATATACAGATAAAATTGAACTCAATCTATTATTGGGGAAAGTCTTGCAATGTCTTAGATTTGCCACTTGAGATAAGCCTTACTGTCCATATCATCGTCATACTCGCATAAAAAAATATATTTAATTAATTGAAGAAATCAAATTTGCATCAAAAATTAGGTTATCAGACACTTAGAGTCCGTTTGGTAGCTATGTTTTGGGCAGTTAAAGATAAAAAATATTTGTTAAATAATATTTTTTGGGTCCTAAATTGTCAAAAAGGACACTTGTGTTAACTTATTTGGCCCGTCTCAATCTGTGTGTTTTTCACTGTAGAAAAGGTTCTGTGCGGTTGCATTAACCCACGGTCCCTACCTTTTGGAAAGTTAAAGCTTGATAAAAATTTGTCCTACACACTATTTCCCCCTCTCTCCTCTCTCTCCCATGTCGCTCCCATTCTCTCGTATCTCTCTTCTCTCTCCCATGTCGTTGGTCTGCTACTTAACCGTTTTCTCTTCACGGCGGTTGGCAGTTTGGGTTTCGATTTGAGTTTGTGATTTGGGTAGGTTTCGGTTCACCTTGGTTTTGAGGGCGAGATCCCACCTGCTTTGGTTGCTCGGTTAAGTGATCCTTCTGTGTATGTTATGAATATAAGGATTTATGCGAGGAGTCACTGGGAAGGAACTGCAAGAGGGTAAACGAACGCAAGAGAAAGAAATTGATTCATTTTATTGGTGTGATTGCAGTTGGGAGTTTGATGATGCTACTGTGTTGTTGTGGGTATGTATACAATCTTCTTGGGTGGCGAAAGAAGCTAAGAGCAGGGGTAGAATGAGTGAAGAAACGAAGCTCCAAACCCGGTTCACAGGGAAGTGAAGAAACAAAGCCCCAGTCCTGGTTCACAGGAGAAATCCAACCACTCTATTCAAGTGTTTCTATCACTACTATGCGTGTCATGCTTGTTGTACAAGGGCAAGAATATACTTGTGTGTGTGGTTAATATGAATTACTCATTAAACTAACATTAATTACTTTATACTAATTATTATAATTAATAATCAATAATATTAATCATTAATTTAGTGTAATATACAAGATCAAATGATTAATTGACTTAGTTAATGATAAAAAGCTGAATTAGAAAGTTCTGTAGTTAAAGAACAAACCAGTCTATCAAAGAATTTATTTAGTATATGGTAATGAGGGTGTCAAACCCACGAAAAATGAGAAATCAGCAAGCAAAAACTTCGAAAACCAAATTGAGCAATTTTAATATTAGAAATTAAACCGGACAATTTGAAGGTTAAAAACGTAACTACTGCTAGCTCTATTTTCAGAACTCTTGAAACAAACATTTCTACGAACACAGCCTTTGAATTGACAAGATAAATAGAAAACACAGAGAAGCAGGCCAGGTCATAAAGCAACTAGGCTGAAATAAGAAAGCAACAATTTATGCTAAGAAAAGAAAAATAGTCAACTTACTATTTAAAAATATAATAAACTTTTGCTAATTTCAACTGAAAAGTGCACGGAGTTGTTGGCTCTAAACTAGGAAAATGAAGAGACAAATTGCAGCAAGTAGACAGCAGATAGGACTTTAAAAGAACTAAATCCTAAAATGCAAAATAACTCAAACGAAACATTAAACCTACGTGAACTAAACAAACATCATATTCTTTCAGCCAACAAACTCAAACATACATTTTCATTCAAAGACAAGAGGATGAAAAACATCAACAACTAACCTAAAATATTTAGCTTCTCTTAAAGTAAAAAACGCACAATCTTTAGACTCAAAAGAAAATAACCAACAAACCAAACTCAACATGAGAACAAATCTGGAACAGAGAACACTCCTAAGCCAAAGAAGTAACCAGGAACTTGAGCTAAGAATTGTTTGAACTTGAAACAAGAGATTGAAATATAAGCCAAAATAATGTAAGAAAATCACAAGGACAAAGTCAAAACTAAACACCTCCATGGTTAAAAGAAACTCAACAGCAACAAATACTTTATATACTCGGATTTAACAAAAGACTAAATTAAAACTAAGTTTGTAAGGTTCTTAGAACAAACTCCAAGAACTAATGGAATAGTAAATACTAAAGCTAAAATAAGAAAGTAAATTGATTTTTCCTCTACTGCTAGCTTATCTCATGTTGATAATAGATGGTGTTCTTCCCAAAATGTTATGCTCTTGGTGAGAGTGAAGTGACTGCATGGTGAAAAAATGGAGTGTAAGTGTGAATGTGGATTTTCTATTTTTTCCCCTTCTTTTTATATTGCGGCTTGGCTTCCTCTTCCAACTAGGTTTCCCGCTTTCCCGGAAGTTTTTACCCCTCTTTGCAGCTTGGGTAATAACTCACCAATTCCGAAAAAGGACAGTCTTGTCTTGTAGTGTGGCCCCGGATCAACCTTCAGCCTGAGCAGCTTGATACCTACTTGGACAGTTTGTAAGAAAAACTTGATTTCTTGCTTCTCATTGTCTTCTTTTGTGTAGATTTCCAGCTTTCTATGCCTTTGCACTCCAATATCATCTTCTTATCATTCCTTGCATAAAAACACCTCTTAAATGTAGATTTTGCTCATTTAAAAATTTATTTTGACCCCTAATTCCTCGCAATAAATAAGTTATATCATCTAATCTTATCATTAATTAATAAATAATTACTTTAGTCAATTTTATCATTAATTAATAAATCAGTAATTTAGTTTAATAAATTAATAATTGCATAATATTTTAATATTAAAGTCAAATAAATATATTCTTATTTAAAAAAAGGTAAAAAGGAAATTATACATCTTATTTATAATATAATCTAGGTAACCAAGCACTTCACTTATTTTTATCTTGAATTCTATCTTATCTATCAAACAACACCATTAAATGATTAACTTGATTCTTATCTTGATTTTTATCTTATATACTATCACGATTTAACTATCTTGCTTTATTTTATTTATGCTACCAAACGGTGCTTTAATGTGCAAGGTATGCGCAACGAGCATTATAATTTAATGGTTTTTGTTTTGTTTCTGTAGGACTGAAAGATTAGAATACTATTACCAACGTCAATCTCGTATTGAAGAGATAAATTTTTTTTTTGGTAATACATTGTAAAAGAAATAGTACCAAAATTTAATTATTGTATTATTTTATACTTCTTAGAGTAATATTACACAATCACATAAAAAAAGATTTGTGTAATTGACAGAAACCTCGATGAATTATCTATATTTTCAAGCAAGAAACAAAGAGAAAAAAGAGGAAAAAGAGAAAAAAATAAAAGTATACGGGTCGTATCATATATGCGGGTCGGGTCTCCGGCCAGTTTAGGTAAATATATATGAAAAGAAGAGTGTCTCTCTCCTTCATCGTTCTATGCGTTGTGTCCGGTTTCAGCACACTATTCAAACTTTCTGCATCAGAAATTATTTCTAATCAGACAGATCCATTAACCTCCAGTAAGCTATCTCTCTCTCCATCCTTTCTCTCGCTCTAAAATTTTGGCATTTTTGAGAAACCTCTTTTATTTTTTTATTTTTTTGCCCCCCTCTAACACTAAACAAAAATTCTATGAGGGTTTTGCAATAAGGCGGACCAAGTACCAAATTTGTAGCTTTTGTGACTTCTAGAAAATCCCTAATTTTTAATTTATCAACCTACTCTGTGGGTGCCTCATCGTGTGTGATTGCTGCTGCTATATCACTCTACGCAGCGCCAATATTGAATTTTCACAACAAATTGGTAACTGTGGATATGGCTCAATTAACTTCACGCTATATTTAGTTTTCTGCATTTATATAAATTTATTATTTTCTTTTTTCTGTATAGTCGAATGCGATGCGTCCATTTTGATAATTTGAATCTGCTGTTATTATTTGTAAGGGCTTAATGTTCTATGCTTGCTGGACTATTGACGTGTTGTAAGAGCCTGTTTGCGTTATTGATCATATGGGACTTTTGACGCGTTTCATCTGTTCCTTTTAAAGTTTTACAACATGTGTAATGTAATTATACTGCATTACTGCTCACTCAGGACAATGAGTGCTCGGAAGAAGACACCATTTCAAAAGCACAGAGAAGAGGAAGAGGCGAAGAAAAAGGCATCTTCTTTGCTCGCTGACTCCTTTCAATTGAACTGAAGATAATTAAATATTTTCTTCTTATTGAGCTTCCGTGACTCTTCTTATATTCATGCTCATCTGTTGATATTTGCAGAGGGCAGAGGATGAAACTGCACGGTTATATCGGGAATTTGTAGAATCGTTTCAAGCAGATAATACGCCTGGGTCAAAGGCTTTTGTCAGAGGTGGAACTATCAATCCAAATGAGAAGCTGAAGAATGATTCCGTAGGTTAGTTGCAATTATAAAACATGTCTATAATGTCCATAAAATGTATAGTTTAGTTTGTTTTTTTGCAATGTGGATAAATAAATGATTTCTTCTTTCTTACATGGACACATTAATAAAAATATGGGCCTTTTCTATCATTCGCGGATGGCAGGTGGAAATTCCAAAGATGAGGGTTCTGGTATAAAGAAAGGGAGTAGGTAAACAAATGCTTTTGATCAACTATGTTGCAGTGCTATTACAGTTAGGAACTTGAGTACAACAACTACTTGGTGACATGCAGACTTTGATATTTCGGGTTTTCGACTTGTAGAAAACTGACTGACTGATTCTATGCCATTCTCTTAGCTAATATTTGTGCTCTAAGCTTTGGTTGCACTTTTGATTTGTCCAACGTAACAAGAAATAAAATCTCAGTGTTGTGGAGAACTTCTTGTCCATTTATTATATTAGCAGAAGATGCTTCTCGTGTTCAATGAATGCTGGAATTTTCCAGGTTACTAATGTATTAGGGTAATTTTGAGGGGGAACATTTATCCCTTTAGAATGCACAACTGTCAGCACATTGATAGAACTTGTTAAACAAGTTTGAGAATGTAGAAACCGATTCTTTGAAATTCTTAGCTGCATTTATAAAGAGCATGCATTTCGAATCTTACCTATGCTAAATTGCATATACAAAATTCACTTAATTACATCAGATGCCTTGAATATTAGACAAATAAAAAAAATAGCAAATATAGTCTATTATATGGTACGTAATAGACAACTATGTGTGTGTGTGTTTATATTGAGCTGAGCTAATATGTGTACAATATCATTTTCCTTCAAACTTTTCACCTATTAGGATCGCCAATGGGGGCAGACCGCCTTCCAGGTTGTCTGACCTTCCTTTCGCTCATCTACATATGGCTTGAACTCTTCATTCTTGCTTTATAAAAATCTGTGTCCTTACCTACAGGGATACCTTTCACATGGAGAACTAGTTATATGGTTGATCTAAAATTGGATGATTATTGGAGGCAAATGATGTAGTTTGTGGTTTTCATATGTAAATATTCATATATGTATATATATATATGTATATATATGATTGGAAATTCTGGATTCTGAATTCAATAAGTCCAGAACTCAGCATAATTTATAATATCAAAATATTTTGTCCATTTCTGAATCAAATTAAGCTGGTGAATTAAAAATTTCTAGGCTTGATATAAATAAACTGCAGCTATTGGATGTAACGGTTTCTATCTACAAGATAGAATATCCTAATTCTTACATCAAGCTATCCTTACAGTTGCATCATAAAGATTTTGATTTAAACTGTACGACTATAAAGGATAATGTATTGTTAAATTGGAGGAACAGAATAATTACTGTGAAAGGAAATATTTCGATGAGTGTATTTTACGATTTACATGGAAATGTGATGTTGTCAAACTCACCCAATCTGAAAGTGTAAAGTTCACATGATTTAGACTCATCTTTTTGTTTCTTGGATTGGTATAGATGTTATATATAAAGGTCAGTTTAGTCTGGGATTTATGCGCTTATAGGGGCTGACTTCTGTGAGAAATTCAGGGTTCTTGATTGCCTTTTTTCTCACTTGAGTTGTGCATGCTTTATTTCTACCTGTTCTGTTATTTTGTAGTGCTTTTTGTGCCTTGAAGTTGTCGTATCATCGGAGTAGGTATTAGATTATAGTCAAACTTTATGCAGGTATGTTCCATCTTTCATCCCACCACCAATGGCAACAAAGGGTAAAGAATATGAAAAGAAAGTAAGCATCATATCATTATTTTTTTTTTCACTCCTTTATGGATTCTTGTATTTTGAATAATTTTTCACTTCTCTCTTTTAGAGTATCCAGAAAGAGGAAAAGCCAAAGGAGAGGGAGAAAGGGAAGTCGAGGAATATTGATAATTTTATGGAGGAACTGAAGCATGAACAGGAAATGAGGGAGAGAAGGAATCAAGATCGTGAATATGGGCGTGATACACATCATGGGGACAATTCTGTGGTTAGTGCCTTATGAATCTCAAATATGTTGACTAAAGCATGACAATCTACTGCTGATCTCTCGCAACCTTTTTTGTTGCTTTCTTGACATTGCTTATTTTCTCTTCATGAGAGGTAGTTATATTACCCTGTAAATATTTAGCAGTCAACCAGGTGCAATTTTCCAAGTTGGATTCCTCTTCTTTATGGTGATAGAGTGTTTTTTGTTTATTTAACTCATGTCTTGGGGGTCTTTCACAAATTTATCTGAGTTAACATCATCTTCTCCAGCTTAAAATACTTCTAAGTTACATGGATTTCTTTGTGCTAGCCATCTAGCCGGTTTGATGAGCTGCCAGATGAATTTGATCCAATGGGAAGACCTGGATCATTTGATGATGGAGACCCACAGACCACAAATCTTTATGTGGGCAACTTGTCACCTCAGGTTGATTGTGTCGTTTCCCACACTCTTTTTGGACGTTTCACTTTCCTTGTTTCTCTGAACTTCAAGAACCGCCTTCAAATAGGAAGATCTGACCTAATATGTCTTTTACTGTTTATTTTTTTCCCACTTAGGTTGATGAGAATTTCCTTTTGCGGACTTTTGGAAGATTTGGTCCAATTGCTAGTGTAAAAATCATGTGGCCAAGGACAGAAGAGGAACGGAGACGGCAAAGGAATTGTGGATTTGTGGCTTTCATGAATAGAGCTGATGCTCAAGCTGCGAAGGATGAAATGCAAGGTTTGTCTGTGGTTCTTCTTAAGTAGTTTAATTTTATGAGGTTTTGTTTTTATTATTGTTAATGTTGCTGTTGTTAGTTCATCCTTTGTCCTTTAACCCCTGCTTGTTGGAAGAAGTTGTTTTTCTAATCTTTCTTCTTTATATCCCTTCCTCTCTTCTAAATATAGTGCTTGAGCTGCACTTGCTGTCTGGTAATAAAACTCTGATGGATTAATTTGACTTGGTCATTTTATTTTTACTGCGACTTTATATCTTAGTGTACATGGAAGCTTCCCTTTTAGAGGTTTATTCACCCATTTTGTAACTCGCTATATGGTTTTGAGGACAGTACCGGTGAATATGGTCATATACTCAGCAATTTAGTAGGTGTTCTACACTTCTATGCTTTTTCTCTTCGGTCACATATTCAGAATTTTGGGTGTCTCCTAGTTTTATGTGGTATAACATGACATCTAGGACTAGCAATTCTCACAAGCTAAATGAAAGTGCTGCTCATGCCACAGACAAATTTTTATAACTCATACTAGCTCGCGAGAGGCAATTTACGCTTACAATATTGGCTGTACAAGAATCAGAGGTCAACTATTTATATTGAAACATTAACTTTTGCACTGGATGAGAATGTATTTTGTTGGTTTCTTCTAGCTTATCAGGGCTTTGCTCGCGTACCTTAACCAAAGCATTTGAACTGAGTGCCCTCTGGCTGAATTATGTAATGCAAGGAATCTGATCGTCTCCTTTTCTTTTAATCCAGGAGTGGTGGTCTATGAATATGAATTGAAAATTGGGTGGGGTAAATCTGTCTCTCTTCCATCACAGGCACTTCCCGCGCCACCCCCTGGACATATGGCCATCAGGAGCAAGGAGGTGAGTTTGATGTTTTACTTCATTTGTTATCTGATTGAGATTTTGAATGACCACCGTATAGGCTCTTCCATTCATATGGGATCTAATGCTATACTTTTTATCTATCTTCTAATCTTATGATAATCCATTCTTGTCTTGTTGCCAGGGGGCAACTGTCATTTTGTCCGGTCCTTCTGGTCCCCCAGTGACTGCTGTTCCAAGCCAAAATTCAGAATTGGTAGGTAATCTCATGCTTAGAGTTTGCATGCTGGTTTATATTGCAAACACATGTTGGTGGCAGTTTATAGGGGGCAAAGCTCCTGTAAATGGAAAATGTGGAGCAATTGAGTTAGGCTCTTCTATTGAACACAAATATGGGAGGAATAGGCAGTTCCTTGGAATCTGGTTTTCTTATATAGACAGATACTGGCTATATAATAATCTATTCACTATTGAAAATGTGGCATCGACTTTAATGGTAAAGATAAGCTTTTAATGTGGCATCAATTTTTGTACCAGGTATGCACAAACTATGCAATGTGTAATTCCTTAGATATTTGAAATCTACCAGAAGTTACAAAAATCAAGGCTATCTGCATCTCAATAAATGGGAGTTTTGATTTTCTTTATTCACTCCATATGGTGTCGGCTAATTCTTGGGAACAATTTCTTTCTTGGATGTGTAGGTACTTACACCAAATGTACCTGATATAAATGTTGTTCCTCCTGATGACGATCATCTCCAACATGTTATTGATACAATGGCTCTCTATGTTCTGGATGGGGGCTGTGCTTTTGAACAAGCAATAATGGAGCGAGGCCGTGGAAATCCTCTATTCAGTTTTTTGTTCGAGCTTGGTTCGAAGGAACATACTTACTATGTGTGGAGGCTCTATTCATTTGCTCAGGTGAGCTTTTTATTATTATCAAACTGATGCAATATCATATATTTTTTGACCCTATTACCTTTTATCTGCTGGTTATCTCGACATAACAAGTCTCGCTTTCTACCTGTTGGTATTGCTCTTCACCATTCGTCTTCTGTTAGTATGATAAGTTGTCATCTCAAGGACACAGCCTGTTCGAAGAAAAAATGAGTTAATTGAAAGATAAATCTTCATTGTTCATTCTTTTCTTTCAACTGGTTGTAACAATAGAGAGACAGAAAGCCAGTAATGCTCATGGATTTGGAAGATAGATAGCTGCATTCTTCTAGCCACAGATTTATTCTAAGCCTCAATTAAAAAGTCATTTTCTTGAGCTTTACCCAAGAAGTGCTCTGTACCCCAGTAGAACCAACTTTACTGAGAATTCAATGATCATATTACAAATTCCCCCCAGTGGCCCCCCTTTTCATTCAGTTCCACAATAAATTGCTATTCTTTCTGGTATTTGGCTCGGTGGAACTACATGGCCTAACTATGGAAAGTACAATATTTTGTCAGTCAGCATGTGTGGGAGTCATTTGCCTATCTGAGTAACTCATTAACATAAATTTGAAGTAGAAAAAGAATTTTGGTATATTTTATTTTTTCTTTGGCTGCAACTTGAAATATTTATGAAGAACGTAGTTATTCTCATAGTCCTTCATATCTAGGAAGAGATAGCAGCATTGATATCAAATTACATCTGTTTAATGCAGGGTGATACGCTTCAGCGATGGCGAACAGAACCTTTTATCATGATCACTGGTAGTGGAAGGTAAATGGAAATTCTATATATATATATATATATTTTATAATAAAATGCACAAACTTTGTATCCATTCTCAAACTTGGACTCTATATTTTGAGGGTTCATAAACTTATTTTAATTTGAAGTGAAGATATGTTTATTGGCTTACAGTCTTTTATTGCTTTCATGCATTAAAAGTGGTTAGTGACTAAAATATTGTATAATGCCCTTTTGTTGAACTTTTGAGTTTTGACGGTATGTATTTTTGTTCACACCCTGCTATTTTCACGTCAAGATGGATACCACCTTCATTACCAACAGCAAAAGGCCTGGAGCATGAAAAGGAAGCTGGGAGCACTTATGCTGCTGGGAAAAGCAAAGTACTTACTACTCCAGTCTTTCCTGCTGTTTTCCTGGTGCTCATATCTTATTCAATATTGAATTATGCTGTGCATACTTATGAGTATGTTATGTGCTCTATGTTGTGATTTCGTACAGCGTGTGGAGATGGAACGGACGCTGACAGATACCCAAAGAGATGAATTTGAGGACATGCTACGTGCATTGACATTGGAGAGAAGCCAGATAAAAGAAGCCATGGGATTTTCTCTAGACAATGCTGATGCTGCAGGAGAGGTGATTGCTGAAGCTTAAAGCTTATGTTGATAAACAAGTTTGCTTGGCTTGAAAATTGTTGCTTGAGGAAGTGCAACTCATGCAAGTCATGAGCACAGTACAGAGATTGGTTGCCTAGTGTATTAAAATTGTGATGAAATAGTTTCTGCCTGTGTTGACTGTCATAGTTATTACACTTTCCATTACATTATAGATCTATTATATTTGAGAAAGCAACCCATATCAACTTTGTTCTATTGTCATGATCCACTGGAGCAATAAATCTCAAATGAAGCTGTATACTTTGAACTTCAGTTATAGGGCTCTACTTTTGTCAGCTGGGTCGTTAGGGGGTTGGTGTCTGCCTGCCAACTTGACTAATGTCTCTATATAAATATGTGCATTATTGTATTTCAGGTGGTTGAAGTATTGACTGAGTCTTTGACTCTTAAAGAAACTCCAATTCCCACAAAAGTTGCTAGACTCATGCTAGTCTCAGACATCCTGCA
>JAYDZE010108705.1:0-23826 GCA_034509125.1 Monilaria moniliformis
TAAAAGCTATATATTAGTTTTGAGTTGAAATTACATTCATTTATTGATGTATTTCTTTGTTACAAATATACAATTATCAAAATTAATATATTAATTTAAAAAAAAAACATAATTTTTTTAGTCCGGTTGGCCCGATGGGTTAGCACGAAATCCGATAATTTAGGATTATGGTTGAAAATTTCTAACCCGAAAAAATTACAACTCGAATGACCCGTAATCGAATAGCCCGAAAACCCGATAGGGTCGGCCCGAACTCGAGCAGGTTGGCCCGATTGACATCCCTAAATATACATATATAGACGTGAAAGCTTATATCTGAATCCAGACTAATTGTGAACCGTAAGATTTAAACATCTAACACTATACTGCTTCGTAGATAAGGACCATGTGTAATGTGTTCTGGAAATAACAAACATAGCTTGGATATGTTTATGTTTTATATATAAGTCCAAAATAATTATCAATATAAGTGATCAAATACTTCACTAACAATCTCATTTGCACTATGCTTCTTTGAAACTTAGGATAAGCCAAGACACTTGAAAGGTATCATAAAAGCAGTTATGGTCTAATTGAAGCTCAACAATCTGCATCGCAGGTAATTAACTGATTATCGCTCTTATATATTCTTTGTTTGAAATAAAAATGTTTCGAATTGAACACAAATCACACACACATATATACATACATACATACATATATATATATATATATATATATATATAGGGATGTATTCAAATATGAATTCTTTCTTATTGCAGAACTAAGACAATTTTATAACCGCTCGATTTATTGATCTAACAATGATTAATATCGCCATGTGTCATTAAAATTTCAATTAATTTACGCAGAAAGGACATGAAAGTAATTTTTTTTATTATTTGTTAAGTATCGAAAAATGGGATTAACTTTTTTTTTCGTGCATTATCTATATTTTATTAATTTTCCTTTCGTAATTAGTTGGATGTGATTCTAACATGGAATGAATTGCAAGCGATTGGATTAAAATAGATTCGTATAATGATTATAGATATTCATTATAATAATATCATTCCAGTAGTTATAATTATTTACATTAATAAGCAATCTTTTGTATTTTAATGGACGTCGAAAGTGGTTATCCATTATAGAAGAAGGTGGTGTTAGTGGAGATGGAGGCCTAATCATCTTTAATATCGTAAGTACTTTAACATCAAAATTGTCAATCATGTGTCCTAACATAGAATATGGTTATGATTTAGATAGATTTACTTCTTATAAATTGGATATTTTCCATAAAAATGGATATAGTTAATTGTATCATTATCGGTAAAAAATTATCATTAATCGTAGATGAATGTATCATTAATTATCATTAACACATTTTCCACAAAAATCGAAACCATAATCAATCAAATCTTTTCCATAAACGTATCATTATCAGAATAAAAAATAATATCATTATTGGCAGAAGAAGTTATCATTAATTGTAGACGAAATGTATCAATATTCATCATTAACCATATCATTATGCGTCTCACGATTTTTTTCATAAAAATCGGAATCCATAATCAATTAAATCTTTTTCGTAAAAATCGATTATGCCATAACTGATCAAAAAACAAAATTACTAAAATATCATTCGGCTATTATAATGACGCCACGTGTCATACTTTGCAACCATCAAATAAAAAACATGCAATTATAATATATTTTTAATTTGACAATAAAAAATAGTTATAATTTAATTATAAATCTCTATATATATAAAAGAGCCTAATGGAGTCGGCGCGTATTGAATTCAATTAACCAACCAAAATAATTAATAAGTTAAAGGCATTGGTTAGGAGTGACACACACCCCACATTGGATGTGAGATCACTTTGCCTAATTTTTAATTTTATGTAGAAGTTAGCACAACTAATGATCAATACCGTCGTCCTTTGTCAAAAAAATGACCAATACCGCCAACCTCAAAATAGCAAGCTTAAATTTCACAAAATCAATTGTAATTTGTAAGCCACACAAGGCATATTTGATGTCAATCCTTTTCTTTTCGAAAGAACATTCACATAACTTGTAAGAAGTCATAGGTGTGACCCAATAATAATAATAATAATAATAATAATAATAATAATAATAATAATGGAACAATTATTCCCCTGTGGGCCCCTAGCAATTTGGCGAATATTTTGTTAGAAGAGATAGACCTCGAAAGGTGAGTAGATAACCTCAAGGAAGCAACTCTGCTTTATTATTATATTTTAAGAAGAAGAAAAAAGCATTTAATAGAACGATTAATTGTTGGCGACTTTGTACTACACATCTAAGGTAAGCAGTCTTTATTGTATAAATCCCTTTGTTCCAAAAAAGGCTTATCCAATCCAAAAATGACTGCATTTGCATCACTTATTTGAGTTGTTGGATGACAACATAGTATAAGGATCATCATTCTAAATGTGCTAATCATTACACTACACAATTTTCACCCATTATACACACATTACATTATTGAACAGTGAACAGTATCATACTATAATTGCAATAATTTACCCCTTTGCAATCTGCTTTTCCTATTTGATTTCTTGGTTTTACAATCTCAAACTCTTGTCTAGGGTTGTACACCAAAAGTCTAACCAAAGGGCCCTTTTTCCTCACTTTTGCCTCATTTTGTCCTTAACCTTCACTCCTCTCACTTATTTTCTTCCCCATTCCCTCTCTCTCTCTCTCTCGCCATCAATCATGATAGCGACGGATATCGCAACTTTGTTTTCTGCGGATGATGATGTTTTCATTTTCTAGGATAGCCGTGTTTAGCATCTTTATGATTGCTCAAGGTACGTTGAATCATCACTTTGGAGGCCTTTTCCGTGCTAATGTCGTGCTGGATTTTGTGCTCTTCTGATTTGGGAACTAGGGTTTTATTACATTTTGGTTAGTTATTTATTTCAATTCTCGATTCTGGCGTTGAAGGGGTTGAGATGGAAGAGGTAGAAAGGGCAAATGGTGCCGCAGTTGAAAGTTGTTACAGAGTGATCCATCTCTTGTCCCAGCCCCAAACTCAGAATCATTACAGAAATCTCTCGGATCAAACAGGGGATGCTGTAAATAAGTTCAAAAAAGTTGTTTCTCTTCTTAATTCTAGTAGTGGTCATGCTAGAGTGAGGAGATTCAAGAAAATTCAATCTTCATTCCCCCAAAATATATTCTTAGAGAATCCAATAACTAGAACAGAGGATCAACATTCAAAACCGCGTTCGCTTATTCAAATGAATCCTTTAGAGAGTAATCCGCTTCAAGAGCATGGTTCTACCATAAAGAGTGCACTTACGTTGGCATCCCCTTCTCTGGAATTAAGCTCACACGCGAAGAATCTACCTCAGTTTCCGCAGCAAGCAGCGAATTATCAACTCCTCCAGCAACAAAAGCAGCGGAGTGTTCAGCAGCAGCAGGCTGAGGTGATGTTTCGCTGCAATAACAGTGGCATTAGCCTGAATTTTGATGGTTCTACCTGTTCTCCGAGCATGTCGTCTGCTAGGTCATTTATTTCTTCGTTGAGCGTAGATGCTAGTGTTGCAAATATGGATGGGAGCGCATTCCATTTGATTGGTTCGTCGCGCTCTGCAGATCAAGGCTCCTATCATAACAAGAGAAGGTGCTCAGTGAGGAGAGAGGATGGAAGTGTGAAATGTGGGGGCAGTGGTAGGTGTCGTTGCTCAAAGAAGAGGTGCTCGTTTTGGCTTGTCTCTTACCTGTTGTTTGATCAAATTGTATAGCAGTCATCACTTGGAAATAGTTTGGTTTCTCCTCTAAAATTTGTCTCCATTTTTACATTACTTTTTTTTTTTGCAGGAAAAACAAGATTAAGAGGTCGATCAAGGTACCCGCCATTAGCAGCAAGTTAGCTGATATCCCACCTGATGAATACACATGGAGGAAGTATGGTCAGAAACCTATAAAGGGATCTCCTCATCCGAGGTACGGTCTCGTAATAGTTCAAGCAAACTTTAGTTTTGATTGAGCGTCTCTATACAGTCTTCCGAAATCCGGGGGAACTGCAGTTGTTGAGATCATGCTATGTTACTTTGTTATAGTTTCCTTTGGAACACAACTTTGCTATTTTTTTTCATTCTCTTTGTCCCTGCTATTTTTGCTTGTAATACGAAGAAAAGAAGGATTTGCTTGGATTAGGTGGTAATTGATGGCATATAATGCTAAATACATATATTATACTATCTTCGTCCCACAAAATAGTGCACACTAATGTATTGTGAGTGGAAAAGGACTCCACTTTATTAGGTAGAGTCTATTATGAGGGGAGTAATGGTGGGTGATGTGTGGTAAAGTTGTAAATAAGTGGAAAGAGTGTAGATATAAAATAAGGAAATTGTTTCCCAAAATGGCAAAGAAATAAGTGTGTACTAATTTGGAAAACACTCCAAAATAGCAAAACGTGCACTATTTTGCAGGACGGTGGAAGTATTATTAGTTAGTAGTTACATGTTTTCTTTTTTGGAACACACTGATAATAGGTGGTTGGTGGGAGTAGATTATATCCGCGGTTCACTGGTTCTCTATCATTTCACTATTTTTCTTGTTCTACTGACGAGCAATAGTATTGGAAGAAACGGTCTCATGTATTGCCGCTTGTTTCTTCTATTAGGCGTAAATTCTTTCGCAGCTTCACTACTATTGTCATAACTACACTGAATGTATTGGGTCTTTGCAGGGGGTACTATAAATGTAGCAGCATGAGAGGCTGTCCTGCTAGGAAACATGTTGAGCGATGCTTGGAAGATTCTACGATGCTAATTGTAACTTATGAAGGTGAGCATAACCACCCAAATTTACCTTCACAGTCGGCCAACACCTGAATATTACCATTAAAAAAAAACGGTCAACATTGTAATGGCCTATGTGCATAACCGTTCAGATACCCCTAAAGTTGGCTTGAATTGTTTGTGTGCATATATGAGTTGAAGATTTGGCCGGTACATATACATGGTGTTAAATTGTGGTTTAGATCAGTAGTTCCAAAGCCTTGCTGTCCAAATGTTTAAATGATGCTAAACAAGTATTGAGAGTTCATGCTGGAATGAGAAAATCCCGTCATATTTTGTGACTCATTTACTTTCTTAAGATAGCACTCTCTGCTATTGCTATTCTTTCCGAGTTCTTACCTAGTCGAGTTTCTGCATTGATCAATTGACATAGAGCTTGCATATAAGAAGCTATAATCGGCTGCAGCATATCATTCATCTTTCTTGTGTTTGTATGTTGATTTAGTGATGGATACAGTAGCACCACGCATCAGTGAGTCGAAACTCATAAGGACTGCCATGTTTACAAAGCTTGCTCATTGCTTTTAGTGTCTGTATAAAATTTCTTGTATAACTAGCAACTGATGCTACAATTCAACGACATAGTTCGTGTGTTGAGTGTCTGTTAAGGATTCTATACTTGGAGGCACTTCACTAACTGAATCCAATCCTCTTTCTAACAATATGTTTCAATCCTTAGAATGCATGTCATTTTACTTGTCAGCATGATGATCTTATGTTGTTTACGTTCGTGAAGTATAAGATCAGAGCACGACTCAAATATATGATTAGACTGTTGTAGGCATGACTGATGAATTGTTAAGTTACCATATTGATCCTGTTGCTAGATTACTTGTACGTTTGTTGGTTGATGGTAGTTTCTTGTTAAATTTATTTATCAGATCAATAAATATTTAGAACGTTGAGATGGTATTGAGTATTTTGTTGGAATGTTTTGAGTGTTGATGGGTCTTGAAAAGTGACTCCCGATGTGAAATCTTTCTCCAATGCAAATGATCGGAATGAAATCTTTATTTATTCTCTCATGTTCAGATAAAAAAGTTTCCGAGTATTTTTAGTTACAAATAAACCTTTAGGGCTTGTTTATTTGGCCGAAAATATAATATTTGAAAATAATTTGATTTTTAAGATTATTACCTATTTGTACATTTAATATTATTTTAATTATTTTATTAAAATACAAATTATAATTCTAATTGGTTTTAGTAACAAAAATATTCTTGACGTTTTTACTTCAAAAACCAAATAGGTCTCTAATATTATATATTGTGTAAGTTGGTCTCTAACGTTTATATTATGGGCTGGATTAGCGGGCCTTACTTAATAACTCCTAAATTTTTTACTTTTGGATTAGCCATTTATAATGGGACAGTCCAAAGTAATATATATGCCACTTACAAACGGGACGAATAGAGTATTACTATATAAATTGTTTGTTACTTGACACAAGCTCATAAAAAATATAATAAAAAAAAAAAGAGAAGAAAGAAAGAGTAAGGTAGTCGATAATAAAGTCTGGTAACTCAATCCACATATATGCAAGTTATAAAAATCTTTAGAAACTTGAACTAATTTAACTTATTAGAGCATTAATGGGAGAAAGTTTGTCGGAAGTTTGGAAGTGTCACGAAGATTGAGTCGGGAGGTAGTTTGGGGAGTAAGTTGAGAGGTAAGAGAAGAAGCTTGGGGAGTAAGTTCGGAGATGAGAGAGGTAAGAGAAGAAGCAAAAGTGCTTCCAATAAAAAAAGAATGGGCCCATCGCTATTTCTCAGAGACGCGCGCGTACATCTTGGAGACGGAAATCGCACTCAACGCGGGCGTGTGCACAACATGCCCTATTTGTGCGCTTGGACTTGTTTGAACCACATGCCCACTTGCTTTTGGGCTAAAAATTGCCTTCCTTTATTTTGAGTTCAAAGCTGATATTTGGCTTGGTTTAATAACTTTTTTTCTGATTCTTGCAGTTGTTGGGCTTGTAATTTAGATATTTTCTTTTACAAAAAAAACTTACCATTGCTGTTATATTGATTTAAAAAAGTTTATTATGCTCAATTTATAATTCAACCGTTGATGCAATGGTAATAATTCTTTTTATAAATATACTATGAATTATTCACATTTTTCTCTTCACCATCTACCATTTTTTTCATTTCTCATCACAGTTACTTTCATTGATGTATTGATCGTGAAATCGCAAGAACTATAACTGAAGAGTTGATGATAAAGTGGGTGACGGGTTCCGGTGAGAGAGAACAGTCGCGTTGCACAAGAAGATACGTGCACCGAGATCGAGAGGAGGCACACCAATGGCTCATGAAGGAATATTTCGACGATAATCCAAATGGAGTCCCAATGTTTTTCATCGACGTTTTTAGATGCAAAAAGTGTTTGTCACTTGCATAGTAAATGCTTTGGAAACGCACATCGATCTAATGCAACATGAGATGAAGGCTTCATGCCATTGCAAAAATACACGAATGCGATTAGATAATTGGCATATGATTTCTCTTCCGATCACTACGATGAGTACGTACTTCTCCCCTTTTACTTCTCGATCAGAGTCAGTTTGGGGTGGAGCTATCGCACCTTGGGGGTGGCAGCAGCTTCAAATGTCGAATTTAATGAAATTTTTCAAGACCGACGGTGGGGTCGGTCGATTTCATCTCACTCCACCATTGTGCCTGCAACCACTTCATATATGGTGTAAGTATCATAAAAGTCATGATTGTTGTCATTATATTTTTGCTTGAGAAAAAGAGGAGAGAGAGATGGAGGGTGAGGCCCGACCCCATCTCGCTTCGCTACTAGGCCTGCAACCACCTCGTATATGGTGTAAGTATCATTAAAGTCGCGACTGTTGTCATTATATTTTTGCTTGAGAGAAATATAAGAGAAAGATGGAGGTTGAATTGACATTTTTTATTTTTTATATCTTATTGCCATATCATTTAATATTGCCACATAGATATGCAACATCCATGTCTGGCGGTACACGTCAAATTTCAGGTCTTGATAAAAAATTTACGGGACATAAAGACGCACTTCAGATATGGTAGGTATGGATTCTTAAAAGTTAAAATAGTTAGATTGAGAGTTTTTGAAAAAACAAATGGAAATATATGTATTGGCAGAGCCACCTAGCTGCAGGTGGGGCACATGCCCCCTCAAAATTTCAGTTTCTCATACATACATACATACATATATATATATATATATATATATATAATTTGTTATAAAATATATTTATAACTAATTTGCCCCCCTCCCCCCTTAAATTGTTTTTTTAAAACATATTGCCCATTGCCTTGCGAGAAACACGGCTGAGAGGAAAAAGAAGATGAGATAGAGAGAGATATAATTATACAAAAGTTCAGCCATTTTCAGAGATTTTATTATCAGCCTGTCAGGGATTAAGTCCGACGGCACCATCGAGACCGATAAACTGCCGACCGACTTGCGGAAGCAAGGAGCCATTGATTCTAGGGCTCCAGACAGCAGGAGAGGAGTCACCGAGACGAGAACTGAAGGAGAGGCAGAAGTCAGCAGGTAATTCGACTCGAATCAATAAAATTCCATATCTTTTTATGTGATTTTCTTCTTATGTATCTCTAATTTATCATGCCCATCTAATGATCTAGAGCCCTAAATTTTCTAAGAACTTCAATCAGCAGGTTACCCTCATTCCTAAATGGCAAAATCTAATCTTCATCACCACATTATATATTTATTTGATAAAAGAATGGATTCAAAGTTTTGATCACCTTCTTGCTTCATTACCATTGCTCCACAAATGCATCTACTGATCTACAGTTTCAAGACCATCCTTATATCTAATTATCTAAGTTATCTAAGTTACCTCTCCATTTAAATTAAAAGGAGATTTATTAATATAGTAATATCATTATTAATTCTTAGTAGTATTATACTTTGGTTGTGACAGAGACAAAGATAACTCTTCGTCTTGAACAATGGAAATGGTCAATCCTTATTCCTTCATATAGGATACCTTCAAAAATAAACTAGTTTTTGCTGATTTACAAGTAGAAGATGGAGAAATTTCTCATAAAAAAGAAATCAACAGTGAAAGGAACATCATCAACCGGAGACGGAGTAAGTGATGATCGCTAAAAAAGAAGATATGTGGAAATTAATTTGGAAGATCTCCCTTCTGATTCCTGACTTATGAGGAAAATTTCTAGTTATCATCCTAATGATCGTGATACAATTAGAAGGCATTATTTGCAACAAGGTCCATGTCAACCGAAGGGACACGATTTTCCTCAGAAAAAAATTGGCAATGTATTTCGACACTTTGTTCCAAAATGGTCTGAGGAGCATGGAAATTGGTTGGAATATAGATTACGAAAGATGCCCCATTTTGTTTGTGTTGCTATCTTTTTAGGCAAGATATTGGAGCACAAGCAAGTGGTGAAGTATTTGTATCAGAAGGATATACTAATTGGAAGAAAAAAGAAAAATTCAATGAGCATGTTGGAGGTCCAGATAGTGCCCACAATAAAGCATGGAGAAGCTGTGAGGATTTGATGAATCAACATCAGCAAATCCAATTTGCTTTTGCAAAGCAATCAACACAAGCGCAGAATGATTATTGCACTCGCTTGACTGCTTCACTCGACTACATTCGCTTTATTATATCTCAAGGTTTGGCATTCTGTGGTCACAATGAATTAACAAAATTTGCAAATCAAGGAAATTTTCTTGAGCTCCTATATTTTCTTCCTGATCACAATGGTGGTTTAAATAAGGTTATCTTGAATAATGCTCTAGAAAATCAAAAAACGATATCTCCTGATATTCAGAATGATCTTGTTCGTTTTTGTGCTACGGAGACCACTAATACTATTCTCCATGGGGTAGGTGATGAATTCTTCGCCATATTACTTGATGAATCTCGTGATATTTCGGTCAAGGAACAAATGACGGTTGCTCTAAGATTTGTCAATTCTAAAGGATGTGTGGTTGAATGATTTCTTGGCATTGTTCATGTGAGAGACACAGCGGCTTCCTCATTAAAAACAACTATAGAAGTTCTATTCTTAAAGCATAATTTAAGCTTGTCTAGAGTACGAGGGCAAGGCTATGATGGAGCAAGTAACATGCGAGGTGAATTTAATGGACTTAAGACACTGATCATGCAAGAGAATTCTTCTGCTTATTGTATTCATTGTTTTGTTCATCAACTTCAACTAGCTCTTGTTGTTGTGGCAAAGAAAAAACCACAAGTTGCTGCATTTTTAACTCAGTGAATAGTATAACTACTATTGTCGGAGCTTCATGTAAGCGCAAAGATCTACTTCAAGAGAAGCAATTTGACAAACTTCTGAGCGCATTTGAAAGTGGTGAAGCCTCAATGGGTAAGAGTTCCAATCAAGAGAGAAGTATTCAAAGAGCTGGTGATACACGTTGGGGTCTCATTATAGGTCATTGACAAATTTGGCAATCATGTTCTCTTCGGTTATCGAGGTTCTCCAAATCATTGAGAAAGATGGTTCTACGACAGATCAAAGAAGTGAAGCATTTTCCTTATTAAGTGTTATGCCAACCTTTGAATTTGCATTCATTTTGCACTTGATGACAACTATATTAGGAATCACGAATCAGTTATCTATGGCATTGCAAAGGAAAGATCAAGATATTGTGAATATCATGGCCTTGGTTAAAGTAGCAAAATAACAGTTGCAAGATATGCGTGATGAATGATGAGAGTCTCTCATGAACGAAGTATCTATATTTTCTAGGAAAAATGAGTGATATCATAAATATAAATGACATTTATGTGAACCCCGGACGACGTCAAAGAAAAGGAGAAGTTTTGACAAACTTGAATTATTTTCGGTACGAGCTTTTCAACAACGTGATCGATTGGTAACTTCAAGAACTCAACAATCGCTTCAATAAGGTTAACACATATTTGCTTCTATGTGTAGCTTGCTTAAGCCCAAAGGATTCTTTTGCAGTTTTTAATAAGTCCAAATTGATACAACTTGCTCACTGTTATCTTTTAGAGTTCTCTGAGATTGATTTTTGGTATCTTGACAGACAACTCGAGACTTACAACCGTGATATAAGATCACATGTAAGAGTTCACAAATCTTAGAAGTATCAGAGATCGTTCTCAGAGGTTGGTTGCTGCAAGAAAGGATATTGTGTATCCATTGGTTTATTTGCTCATTAAGTTTGCGTTGGTATTACCAGTTGCAACTGCATCGGTGGAGAGAATTTTTTCAGCTATGAAAATCGTGAAGAACCACCTTCGTAATAAGATGAGACACTCTTGGATGAATGATTATTTGGTTACCTACATTGAGAAATATATTTTTGTAAGATTGATGGTGAAAGAATTTTGAATAGTTTTCATGTTATGAGATCTCGTCGAGAACAATTGTAATTATTTAGTTTAAGTCTGAGAGGTTGATAAACTTTCACTTGATTTTGTTTCTATTTTATTTCTTCATCCATGAATTGGATGAAAAAAATCTTGAAATGCTTTTATGACATTTGTATAACTAATGGAAATATTCAGTCATGAACTTATTATTTTGCTTCAATCTGATTACATTGTAGGAAATAACACCAAAGTGTTTCTTTATTGATGTCTGTTGTGGTGTGTTTTCTCTTATTTAATTAGAAATTTGCCCACTGACATAATTTCTTGACTCCTTTATAAGATTCATCCTAGCTTTTCTCAACAAAAAGTTCCATCAAGCTTCAAAATTGAAATCACTTTAATATTAAAGCTCCATCAAGTTTAAAAAACCACATAACTTGGTATTTCATCAAGCTTCAACCTTCAAAATCGACATCACTGTCCAACACAAAAGCTCAATAAACTTCATCTCAAATCTTGTATCCAAAACTTTTGGTATAACCAATATCTCATGTCTTTTAGTCCTGTTGGAAAATGCATATAAACATGCATATAATTGCCAAATTTAAATAAAGTTATAGGAACTATCAGAACTTACCGGATTGTTTTTGAGCAATAATTTGATATATTGATAAAGAACGAAATTACGAAATTGAAAATCGGTCTAATTTCCACAGCACTATCTTTCAAATCAAGATAAACTAACTTCTTCTTGGGATACGGACTAATAGAGCTTTTGGGGTCTACTTCTTCAGAGATGACGGTATTACCACCACAAATATGGAATATAAAAAAGTTTTCCACAATTATATTATTATTTATAATTCTTATCTAACATATTATTTAAATAAGATATTCGCCGAGGAGCCCAAAATATATATACGAAAGTAACCTCGCAAGTCGTACCTCGAACTTGTGCAGCACACGTAGAAAAGCGAACATAGATATAAAATGGATTATGTTCAATTATGTGCTATTTGTAGACACGCCCCTGTTTTTGTTCCTGGACGAGGGTTTCGACTTTTTTCCTTATACATACGATAAAAATTATTAATATCTTTTCCTGAGTAAAATTGACGATTGATTCGATCCAATCATCGTCCCCGAAGTTGAATAATTTGAGTAGAATTTGTAGGGAAAAAGATGGAAGGCGAAGAGGTGAATATCGAAGAATTGGCTGCCAATCTTTCTACTTACGAAGACCAACTTCAGCAGGTACTTCCTTTTCTTTTCCGTTCTTGTGCGTGAATGGATTTGGTTTATGTATAGATTATTCTCGCAGCGATTCAAAGAGTTATTTTTTGGCTGATTTGGTGCGGATTTTGATCTTTGTTAGTGTGAAGTGTTTATTTTCCGGCGCATTTTAGTGTTGATTGTTGACAGGGAAGATTGGAGGTTATAGCTTTTAACAATTTCGGAATTCTCCTTAGTCTTAAAATCTAACTAGAGGCGTTGAGCAGCTTTGCTATCCTAATATTCACAGAGTACAGGAAGGAATTAGGCTTTTAATTTTTATTTTTATTTTAATCTACCGCAAAGGGTTAGTAAGATTAAATTTCAAAGGACCTATAGTAATAGTAGCAAATGCTTGAGCCGGAAGGACCATAATAAACAACACCATGTAGAGGAAATTGACTAATTCCAAGTGTCAATTGAAGGATTTGGAGTGGAACTAGATGGGTATAAAATCCTGAATAACAAATCTTTTTACATTATTTGGATGAGCTTATTAGAATCTGTATCTCTCATTTTGAAATGATTTTACTCACTGATTATGCAAGAAATGTTTTTGTTAAACCATTTTGATTGAAAGCATTTATATTTTTATGCAAATCTACCCCGAGTGCCTTAAGATAAGTCAGGATGCACAATAGATTGCTGATTATCCCTTTTTCTCTTGACCCTCATATCATGAATTTGAAAAGATATTTTGGTCCAAGAAGCATTGATTTGAAAACTGTGGCTCATCAAATTAGGCTTTCAGTTTGTGATGTGTGTTGACACCTTCAAAATTTCCATTCTGATGCTATTTACTTTCCTTGGAGGCATTGATGTCTAAACCGTGATCTTTGAATAGCAATGAAAAAAGTTTTTGCAATTTTAACAATAAAATATAATTCAATAATATATTGCTCTTGTTGGCATCAGATAGAAGTTTATTAGACATAGAGAAATTTCTGGTCCAGTATAGGTGATCTTGTATAGTTGTTTTGTTCATTTTTTGTATCTAGGTCAGATTAGGGGGTGATATATTGGTATTCACTTGTTCATTATCTTGTTCTTATTGAAGGAGATATGTCAGGCCTATGTACAATTTTCTCAATCCTTAAACTATTGTTAACTTTTCGATTTTTGGTTTCTCTTAAAATTGAACATTACTTTGCTCCAGTATTCCAGATATGGTATTTATGTTAAGTTTGTTTGCGTCTTTAATATGACTCCAGGTACGCAAACTATTGAATGATGACCCGAAGAATTCCGAATTTTTGGACATGGAGAAGGAACTTGCGGAGGTGATTTTCATTTTTTGTTTCTGAAAACTTCCTTTCTCTCATCATTGCTGGTGGGTCCCTCCATTCTAAGGATGGGATTCTCCTATTCTTTTGGCTTAGCGTTACACGTATCATCATAGTTGCTAGTTGTTAGAGATGTTTTAGAACACTGACCATTATTATATAATAGGTTAGAAGGTCATTACTTTCCTGAAAGTTTAATTTCAATCTCTTTCTCTTTCTTTCTTTCTCAAATATTACTATTGCTCGAATCGAACAAGCAGTTTCAAGGAACTACCTCTGACAGATGAAAGATGTTTTTTCCCTTGTGGTTTGTCAAGGTGAGAATATCTTATCTTGTTAAAAGAAATAAGCATACATGGTGTGCAGAAGTGTCGGGGTTTTAGAAAAAAGGCACTAGGACTTTGTCAAGATGTCCATCACTTGTGTCTTGATTCCATTGCAGGTGTGCTATGTGGTGATGGCCAGTCTGCTCTCTCGTGAATTTCGGCTATCACACTGGATTAAAGTTCATGTTTTCATCGTTTCACTAATTGTATTATGAGTATTGGCTGATTATAATTTGGGTTTATTTGTGGCTGAAGGTGATTGCATTGACAGAGGAGCTTCTGGAAACTGCGAAAGAAAATGATGGTAGTTCTGAACTTGTTACTGGGACTAGTGGTGAAGCATCTCCTGATCTGCAACTTTCTGGGAGCACCTTTGATGTTAGTCCATTACCTACTTGTGTTTTTAGATGAGTCTTTTGATTTTGAGCTAATAATTAATAGAAGACTTTATATTATTGATAAGGGGCGTTACATCTTGGTATTCAAATTAGTGTGTACTCTAGCTTGGAAATATAGAGTAATTGACATTGGGGATTGGGCTCATCTTGGATAGGGTGAAACTAACCATTTGATATTGGAGTAATATCCGAGCTTCAATCCATATTCTCTATTCATGGCACTAAGTTCCAAGGTTGATTGAAGTCCTTGAGGCCATGTCCCTTCATTTTATCCATTCTTATATACCTACACGAAATTATTTATCTTTACTAGTACAATGAAACTGCAGAGTTGCGAATAATGTTGGAAAAAGTATATTTTGATTTTTTTTTGTTAAGAATGGTTAATTTGTTTAGCCCTTGACTTCTTGCTGCATTATATTTATTTTGCATGAGCTGGCTTGAGTTAGAATCTGATGATATTCTTTGTTGAATTCAGCCCTTTCTGAACTCTGTTCATGCTAATTGTTCAAGTGCACTTTTGTAACAAGAAAAAGGATCTCCCTCCGTCCCTTAAAACATCGTCCATTTCTTTTCGGCACAGGTTTTAATAAATGTTAGTGTAGATGAGTGGAGAAAGGGGCCCACATCTATTCTAGGGGTATTGTATTTAATTATAAATGTTAGGTAAGGCCCGTAAGGGTGTGGGCCATGCTTGGTTTTTATGTAATAAGTTGATCTAGTGAGAGGAAAATTTAAGGGGTATTGGTGGGATAGTTACCAAAAATAGAATGGGCAATGTTTTAGGGGACAAACTAAAATGGTATAAGGGCAATGTTTTAAGGATGGGGGGAGTATTAACTTTTTCCAGTCCCTCCTCATTCTCATCTCATCGGCTACTGATTGTCGGAATAAATTTCTTATGTTTAAGCTACTAGTAATCATGGAAACCATACACCCATAACGGCACCTTCTTAAGCTATTAGTCATTTTGTGCTGAAAGAAGAACATAACCATGATTGTGAAGAGAAAAGCCATGATATACACTCCAGGGAACAGGGAGAAAAGGGGCTCCGTAGACTAACTAAACCACTTCCACCTGTGGTCATTGCTTTTATTATAGTATTTGTGGAGAAAACACTTGGGATGACCAGGTGTTGAAGGAGATGCCTTTTTGTTGCAAAATACCCTTATGGAGTTGCGTTTCTCGAATAAACATGTTTTTTCCAACGTAGTTTATTGTATTGTAATTTTGTTTTCTTTCTATTCTCTTTGTAAAATAAATTGTGCCTGCATCTAAGCTACACTCAAATTTCTAAGAACATAATTATGATATATATCTATTAGACATCTTTGAAGAAGGGAAGTCACTCTATTTGAAATGTGGTCATGCCTGATCTCACATGACAGCTTCACTTTGTTCAACCATGGTGTAATACAACAGATAGCCTGAACCATCAGTTTTCAGTGTCACCCGACTCACCCCTTTCTGATGTTGGTTCGCAGTATGCGCCAGATATATTCCCCCCCCCGTACCGAACACTTCAACTACTCACATATTCAAAGTTTCAAATTGAACTTGAGTGTATTTTATATATGATTACTAGGAATCACTGCCATACATGCAATGCTGATGTGACTACTTTTATTGGCATTCCTTGCAGAAACCAAGAACTACTGCTATTAATGGTAATAAATTTCCTCTTGGCATCAAAGTCCAAGCAGTCTGGAGCGAAGATGGAGAGTGGTATTTATAGTGTATATATATTTTTGCTGGGTTTTGTGTCTGTGTTCACTAGTAAAGATGTCTCTATCTTTCAGTTTCTTTATCTTTTCTCCCTGTTGTTTGTGGTTGATTTAGATTGAATATTCAGGTATGATGCAACCATTGAGTCTCATACTTCAAACGGGTATTATGTCAGCTATGATGGATGGGGTAACAAGGAAGAGGTATAATTTATCTTCCTTTTAATGTGGTGCTTTAATCTCGTGGGTGGCCGGGATATCTCAATTAACTATGAATTCTAGTTTCTGGTTGCTTCTTAGCTTCCTCAATCATTGAGAAGAAAAAAAATTATATTGGTTTTAACCCTGTGACATAGCAGGAATGAGAAGATCCTATTAAAATTTGTTAAATTTAAAACCGATTATCCAACCCAGTCTACTATCTGAGCATTCTGACCTGCTGTCTGGTTTATTTATTGCACACACCCTCGATCCCATGAATTATATTAGGTGGTGCCTAAATTTATGTAGCATCATATGGTAATGTGATTTTGGAGATTGCATTTAGAAGGTGGTGAATCAACCCAGCTTCTTTGCATAGGAAAGCCGAAAATGTTTGATGTGAAAGATTTTAAGATTATTGATTGGTGATTCCAGGTGGATCCTGATAATGTGAGACCTATCCAAGAAGGCACCGCAGACCCTTTGCTGGAAGCTGAAAAGATTGCTGTGGCAACAAAAGAAGCCCTTAAACAGAAGATTGCCCAATCTGCTAGCAAGGACTTTGAGACCTGGACTGTTCCTGCGAAACTTCAAATTGATCCTAATGATTCGGAGGATGTGGTATGTTTGGATTTGCAGCTCATTTTACAGGGATTATGCCCTCCATTAGGTTTGAGGATAGGACCCATGATGGGGTTTGTAGAAAATTGCTGTCGCTTATCACTTCATGGTATTCTGTGTTTTTACTTATACAATTTGGTTTTGTATTTTTATTTTTTTTGCAGAAAGCTGCAAAGCGTAAAAAAATCCATGCATTTAAGTCCAAAATGCGTATGGAAGCGAAAGAAGTTACACAAAATAAGAGGCAGAATGCCTGGCAGCAATTCCAGACCACTAAAGGCAAAGCTAAAAAGGTGTGTTTACGTTTGCTGATTGCTTGTGTTTATGTGCTCCACACATCATTATCTGGAGTCTTGACTGCTGATATACTGCTGCAAGCTAGTAGTGTTCCCCCTCTTTTGTGTTGTTTTAAAGAGAGTGTGCACCACCTTTTATGCAGGATATGTCTCGCATTCACACACCCGCTCACATACACATTCTGTTTGTACACAGTGCTGGCATAGTGGTATTTGTGTTGGTATTCTGGTTTTGCTTGTCCCCTTGTGTCTCAATGTGCTTATGTGCATAATTCATAAAAGAGTAGGCACCTACAATTCCATGCAATGCTATTCTCTGCTATGAACTATCTTAGTGATGGAATCTAGAATCAGCAACCACTTTGTTTCAATTGCGTTTGTGCATAGCCGTTTGTTACCACTGGCAACAGTATACTCTTCTGTTCAATGATGAGAACTAAAGTAATCAAACTTTTTTTCTTCTATGTTCTCTTGCCTGCTGGAATGCGATGATTATTCACCATGGTGCTTCCACTTGTGCAGTAATACCATGATCTCCCACTATTTGTGCTTTTTGGTTTCCCTCAAAATGCTTGCAATCAGGTGTTCAGTGGGCTTCGAAGCCTGCCAGCAGGAAATTGAAAGTAAAAAACATAAGTAATAAATCAAGATTATGGAAGAACAACGCTTGTAAGGAGCCCTATTAAAACCAAGGAATATAGGCCGGCCCGCCATCCACACCAGAGCAGAGAGTTTTACAAAAAAACTTGCTAATTTTTTTGGTTTTAACCCTGCAATATAGCAGGAATAGGAAAAGACTCTATCGAAATTTGTTAACTGAAGTTTCAAATCCTACTTTTGCTATACCATATACGCATTCTTATGATACATCAGTATGTGACTAGGTGGCTAATGCAGTAGGAGCTTAGACCTTACATGGATGCTTGTTTCAGAGACAGTATTTTCTGTCTTGCTAGTTGCATGTATCTTGTTTCTGTTATTTCTTTCTTCTTCCTGTCATTTACGTCTTTTGTTTGCTTTCTGCACTCCAAGCTATACTCAGGGGAATCTAGTGACCAAATATTACTAATGCTTACACTTACTTTACAATCTGCAAGACGAGCTTTTTTCTTGTATGGTTTCTTTTCAATAACGTTTTCTATTCAAAGGTTGGTTTCTTCTCCGGCCGAAAGCGCGAGAGCATATTCAAGTCTCCTGATGATCCATTTGGGAAAGTTGGAGTGACTGGAAGCGGGAAGGGTTTGACGGAGTTTCAGAAAAGAGAAAAACATTTACATCTTAAAGGAGCAAATATGGAAAGTGCAGATGATTAATGTAAACCAATTAGAGTTCTCTTTCTGCTGTGTAGATTTTTATGAGGATTGTCTTTTCTGTGCAAATTTGTGATTGCACTGGCAGAGCTATATATGAACATGTTGGCTGGTTCATGATTGAAATATTTTCTATAGATGCCATCCATAGTAGATGTACTTTAGTTGACAAGCGCACTGCTAGTTTGATAATTATTTTGTCTCTGTTGATTGTTAATTGCACGACAACCTTTTCTTCTCAAAACTGCATATAATTGTTCACTTGGTTCAAGAACTACTAGTCAGGCTCTTTATGTTGTAAATCATTTTCTAACTCTAATCTTTGTTATCTACATATAATACTTTGCATCTGTAAAAACTGACTCTACTTCCGCAAAAGGGTTTGTGATCACCGACCACTCCCTTACGACGCTATTTTGATTGTATTTCAAGCATTGATGTAATGTAGAAGAGATGATATCATTTTCATAAAGCCAAGCCATGAACGACCAAGGAACATATTATAGAATGTCTTAGCGTCAATTACATGAACCTATGCAGTTAATTTCATATCTTCCATTGGCAAGCTTAACCTTATAGTACCAAGAGTCCTTTGTCTCTCTTGGTTAAATTCTTGAATCAGCAACCGACTACTTGATAGCTCTTCTATCTGAAATTCCAATTTCTTTGATATTCTCAATGGCAAGATGTCGACTGCCTACCCTCCATCAATGAGAATTCTATTGACTTTATGCTCATTAGTAAAATAACTCACGAACAATGGCAAATTATTGGCTCAACCCAAATTGAAAATCCTCATTGGAAAAGTGATTGCCAAGAAACCTTCATCTTCAATCGCATTTGGTTCAAATTGATGTTCTACTTGATCTGTCATGTCGTATAGTACTATGTATTTACGGCAATGTTACCTTCTTCAAATGATTTGCTTCTCGAGCCAATTATATAATTTTCTCTTTCAATATTGAAGCAATCGTATATAATATAGCCCGACAAATCGATGGTATTTGCAATATTTTGCTCATCAGTTCGCCATGCTTCATTTCAAAAAGCTCTATAAGTCCTTCTCTAAGTAGGTCATCAAAAATCCCAAACATTAGAATCTACGACACAGTATTGCTTTTGTTGCATTTTCAATGTTAACCGGGCATCCTTATGTGGTGCAAAAGGAAAAACACGAATTTTAAGAAAAATATTGAGAAATGTATTTTATGTGGAAAAAAAATTCCTTAAAAGCATCCACAGTGGCGGCTGGGCCTAGCATTTTCCTTACACTATTCATGGGCTCAACAACAAATTTTCCCTTAAAATTTCTCTCCCTGCAACAGCGGTTGAGCCTTAACTTTCCTTTACACTATTCATCTCTTATTTTTTAAATTATTTCATAAATTCATATCATTTTCAATATCAAAAATTAAAATTGATTTTCATTTCACAAAATTAATAATATTATCGGATAAATTGATGGTGTCAAGATGTGGGGATGACGAGCCGAGACAAGGAGAGTCGTACGCCGTATTGGATGCGTTGAAAGTATTTGGGTCGTATCCAAAAGCGGTTGGATCGATCCCTTGCGACAATAAGTGTTCGATAACTGCTTGATGTTGGGGTTAGACATGATAATGAAGAAGAATGAAGAAGAAAGAGATGGATTTTGTGTGGAATGAAGAGGATAAGATGTAGGTATTTATAGAAGAAAAATAGTTTTTTTTTTCAAAAAATCAAAATTTAGCCGTTGGCAACGGCTATATTAAAAAAAAAATCAACAGCTATTTTTTTAAAAAATAAAAAAAATAATAATAATAATAAAATTTGTGTCAAAAACGACGCGCAATCGCGCGCCTGGCGCGTGTCATGCACGCGCGACGCGATTGGCGGCGGGCTGCGGGCGAAGAGCCGCTGCGAGGGCTCGAGCCGACAACTCGCAGCCCTGCAGCAGCGGGCATGGAAGGGCAGCAGCGGGCGGCTCGCATGAAGTGCCGCCGCTGCGGATGCTCCAAGAGATATTTAGTTAGTGGGTTAGTGCTTTTTAAACCACTAAAAAATAAAAATTGTTGATATTTTTGTTTATAATAAGTGTGAATAAAAACACAACAAAAATAACAAAATCACTAACAAAGGAAATATTAAAGAGGTTGGATGGTTAGACCAATCATTGCTAAAAGTAGTCTTTTAGGCTATTAATGATGATATTTTTTATATTTTTCATCCTAGAGAACATGAGAACATATATAAAAATAACTAAAATATGATAAACTTTTCCATCCTTTTTTATCTCTTTTTTTCTTATAAAAAATTTATTAGTTTACAAACAAAGACAACGTACATATCCAAATTTGACTAGTATCTATCTGATCAGTTTATATAATCAATCATATCAGATGCATGATAATCATATCCTTATGTCTAGCACAATGGTGAAACTTAGCATCAAAATTGCTCATTCACGTAACTGATTTCATGTACTAACAGCATTTTACAAACAAGAAATTGGCAACAGAAGTTGTAAAGAAACAGGAAATCAAAAAATAAAAACTACTTATAATCCATGGAACAGGAACCAACTACTTTTACACCTATAGTGAAACTGAAACTGAACAAGTATAACAAGATTCAGGTAAATTGCTCAACAGCTTTCTTCCCAACTCTGCAGCAAGCATTTAAGTTCCCTCTTCCTTCTGCAAACATAGGAACTTACGCTGGTTTGTCCCCTATGCCAACAATGAAGATTCTCCACAGCACCTATACCGCTTTAGAGAAGACTCGGTCCATCATATGATGCATTTTCCTCTTCATTCAAGGAGTCTATATACATTCCAGAGCCGAGGAACTATCATTTGTTCTCTTCGTCACATGACCTTTAACACACTGGAGCCATTGCTCTCCCGCTGAATCATATATGTATGCTGGCACAAAAATTACTCCAAGTCGTCTATAGTCTATAGTCTATAGTCTATAAGTACAAAGATGCAGCAAAGACAATATCTCTCTTGATCTTGGTGACAGCATCATCAAATTTAACTTCAAGATCTGTCTCACCAATTGATTTTGCAGCTTCTATGAGCTGCTGAAGGAGTTCTTCTAGTCTCCTGATTGCTCGGATCAAGCTGCCCTCAAAAACAGGTGTCATCTCCATAATTTCGTAGAATTTAGATCCTCTAGCCCAAGCATAGACAGCCTCCATGATATCTGGTCTGAAAGAACTCACGAAATTCTCAATATCTATCTGTACCTGGGGAATATAGAATTTTGAAATGACACAGATGGAAGTAGTCGTAGTTAATTTTGAACAATCACATAGAAACCACCATTTCAAATGAAAAAGATATCATAATAGCTTAGGTTGCATAGGCAAGCACAGATCAGGTGTCCCAATTACAGAGCACCAAAGCTGTACAGCAGATAACAAAATATGCATTGCATGGATGATTCAAGAAAGGGTGCATATCAGCATGAAATTGAAATTCTGTTTCCACCATTTCACTCGTAAAAAACAGCTATTTAAATTAGAGGCCCTCAAAATGTAAAGCGGTTGTTACAAAAAAATCGATGTGGCATCCAGAGATTTAAACTCAGTATTTTACTCTTTTAAAAGCGGGAGCAACTTCAGCAGAAAGCCGCTAACGGCCCATAATTACTCGAGTATAATAAAACAAAGGCCAACAATTACTTAGAACGGTGGTCTTTGATTGTCATCGTGTTGTAACCATTAAAACTTGTGAATGAAACAGAGAACCCCAGTCACTGATTAGGGAGGTTACCGGTTTATGCATACGGAGTTTGACTCCAAGTCACCTACTAGACCACAATCGAGTCACTGCCCTCTTTCCCATTTGTTAGATAAACCTACTCCTATCAAAATTCTATTCCTTGTGGACACTGTCACACACTAATATTTTTTAACATAAATTATAGTTTCTATCCTTTTTAAGAACAACTCTACACAAGCTATGAAAGAAAGAGTTAACATTAAAGCATCTACAGAAGCCAATATTAGAATCAATCTCCAGGGGAACTAAGAAGAAAGTAGACAGGTACCTTGCACTCAAGCTGAACCTTAGCCACCTTACGTGCTGTCTCCTGTAGTTGCATAAAAAGCAACTCAAGCTCATCCCGCGGCTTTTGAGCTTCCTTTAGTTTTTCTTGCCAAACAAAACATGACAAAAGAGATACCATCTCCTCCACCTTTACATCCTTTAGAACCCCATTGAACATGAGTTCTGTCAATGTCAACTCTTCCGCACTGCTGATTTCACAAGCAACTTTCCCCTTTAGCTCAACAACATCGTCGCTTGTAATATATCTGTATATTTCAAAGATCTTCAAAATTAAGACTGATAATCATTAAAAACAGCAGTAGCAGTAGATGAAGAACTTATCACTAAGAAGGAATCAAGAGTAGCCATAGCATATAAAAGTTCTTCAACAAAGGGTTTTTAGGCATGAAATAACTTCATAAGCATTTATGCACTGCAAAAATAGAATAGATTGGTTATAATTAACATACTTTTGCTCAAGCGTATTAACTTTATAGCTTCAGTCAACAGTTAGATTGCATGAAACTAAAAGGATCTGATCCGGGAAAAGGAATTGGCAATGGATTTTAGCTCCATCTATAAATTCAAACCCACCCACATAAACAACTCAGAAATAGTTCAAATGAGAGTGATTGGTTTTAAATCCAAAACAAACTAATCAATAGAATTTCTGAATGGATGTCAAGTCCATTCAAATGCAACCTTATGGAATTCACATTATGCACAAGGAGCTTGAGTAAAGAAGCAGAACATGTGGCTCCAACTTTTTTGCCATAAAACGACATTGAACAGCATAGAGAAAAGCAATATGCATTAGGTGTGTTAAAAAAAATATTCCACAGTGAAACAATTGCATCTTCATGAAATTCTCTTGAAGCTCAAATTTATTGTCCTTCCACCATTTATTATGGTAATTCAATATTAGATTATTGCAGGGTTTCATTAGTACATGTCATATTAAGAATAGGAGAAATCTGAAAACAAACTCTCAAGCTGTCGTGTTCTCAAAACAAACTCTCTAGCTGAAAAGGACAATTGTTCTCCCTAGATATATATATATCTGAAAACAAACTCTCTAGCTGAAAAGGACAATTGTTCTCCCTAGATATATATATATCTGAAAACAAACTCTCAAGCTGTCGTGTTCTCAAAACAAACTCTCTAGCTGAAAAGGACAATTGTTCTCCCTAG
>JAYDZE010108816.1:0-42523 GCA_034509125.1 Monilaria moniliformis
GGATCCCTAATCTGGCCCATCATGACTCTATAAATAGGAGAAAGGAATGAAGAGAAATCACTTTTGCCTAAACCTAGCAGTGAAATTTTCGAAAATTCCAAGTGCACACACACACATTTTTCGAAAATTTTAGGGTTTCCAAAACCCTAATTTCTTGTTTCTCTTCTCTCCTTTCAAGTCCTAAAAGTTTGATAGATTGTCCCATTACATATTCAAACTTAGGAGTCGGGAACAGATTAGAAGTTCCGGGGTTAGAGAAATTCAGACTCTACACGTGGAGAAGGAGCAAGCCATCTTCGAATCTTTGGAGATTCAAAAGGTAATTACTAAACCAACTAGAAAGCATGTTTTAGGATTTATCTCCTTTAAATGTATGCTTATTTGCGTTCTAGAATTAAGTAGGAATTTATTTGCTGGATTGGAATTTCTTATATTATCCTAGTAGATTCCGGGTAGGGGATTCCTTCACCGGAATATTTAAAACCCCAACAATACGTTCCGCCTACTTACATGTTGAACCCCCGAATAATGAGTCTCAATAGTTCTACAACATATTAGAAGCGTCTCACACTGATCTGTGGGAGGGCTGTGATTATTCTCAGTTATCAACAAATGCTCGCCTAATGAATATGAAGTCGGAACATTGCATGTCTTAGCAACTATTTGACGATGTGTGTCAGTTCGTGGAGGAGTCCAGGGATTCTCGCTACACCAAGGGGCCCCATACAGAAGTCGGGCAACTGGCCAATACCGAACACAATGGGCCCGATCCTATGGTCCACATTAACCAACAACAGCCGATGACTCTTTCGTTTTTCGACGGCTTAGACGCCCTAGGTTGGCTCGCACGAGCCACCTATACTTTCTCCTGACCAAGACTCCACTTGACAACAAGGTAGACGTCACATTGGTCGCCCCCAAGGGCCCGACAATTCCACGGATACAACTGCTTATTTGGTGATATCCCCAGTTGTCATGGGACAAGTTTGCTAATAAACTATTAATCCATTTTGGTGACTCAACAGCCATGGATGGCTATGAAGCCTTGTCTGCTACACGCCAAGATGGCCCCTTCGCTGATTATGTTGTCGCGTTTAAATCTTGGCTCGCCTAGCTTCTGGACCTCAAGGACATGCAATATCTTGCAATTTTTTTGGCCGGCCTCAAGCCTCATCTTCATATGCAATTTAAAGATCCGAGTATCACTAATTATTATGACAACTTACAAATGGCCAAACATATCGATCTTCCATCCGAAACTACTCACACAACCAAGCGCTCATCCTCAGGTAATAATTTCGTCAGTCGGTCATTTTCCTAGTTTAGTTCTAGCCAACAATTACCATCAGCCACATTCTAGCTCACAGCCCTCTTCGACCAAGGTTTCCCTTTCGGCTTCTTCAATGCCACAATCTTTTTCGGCGCCACATCCTCAATGTCAATTTCACACTATAACGGACGAAGAATTTAGACAGCATTGGAAAGTCGAAACATGTTTCCGTTGTTTCCTAAAAGTACAGTCCAACCCACTGTTGTCTCCCAAAAACCTTGCACGTTCTGTTGCTTAACTCGGATGGGGATGTCGTTGACGATGGCCTACTTTACGACGTTGTCCCAGACCAGTCTGCTTAACAAGATTACGGTGGTTATGCCGATTCTCCCTGGCCGATCCCACATCTGCATTGAGTACAAGGCTGTTTCGACCATGGGACAACTGATACACACCATTCCTGTTGTTTTGCTACAGATTTTTCTGTAGTTATCCTTAGTTATTTAGTTTATCTTTTATTTACAAGTCATGTGTTAGTAGTCTTCTAGTTCAGCTACATTTTCGAGTTTGAGTAGGTTTAGGAGTCTTTAGTTAATTCGAAGTTTTATCTGAGTTGGAGTATTTAGTAGAGTCTTATAATTAGGTTTATGTTTCTTAGTTTTATGTGTACAAAAATTTAGTCAAGTCTTTCCAGCAAATTATTGTATGTTGTTAGCGCAAGTTGTGTGTTGCCCTCCTTGGATGTGTGGCCTTTTCAAAGGCGTTGTCTTGTAACTGTTTTCTATTTAGTTATATCATATTATTTTTAGTCCTTTTCAATTTCTTTTCCGATGGTTTTTGCTATTGTTTGTTCATCTCTGTAGCCTATTGTTCATCACGCCTTAACTTCTAAGAGATGATTGCCAAGACAAAAGTACATCTTTATATCATTTGAAGCAAATGAACTGTTAGCACAATGCAAAGAAATGGTATTATATGTATTTGGAGAATGCTTACTCTTATGGCCTTTTTACAATGGGATACATTGTTTACCGTGCGCCGCCTCTTCAAAAAACAAAAAAATACTTTTCGCTCTAACTCAAGTCTCATGGTTATTTGCTAAGGATAATTGTTGCATGGACACAGTTACACATAGAGGTGAACATTCGGATTTCAAATTAAATTTTTGCCTAATTCGAACCAATCCGAAAATTCAAATTTTGAGTGAGTATAAACCTGAATCGATCCGAATTATTCAAAAATCCAAATCCGAACCTAACCGAAAAATCTGAAATATCTGAAAAATTCCAAAAAAAAATCTTAAAATTCGGAAATCCGAAAATAAAATATTTTATTATTTTATATATTAGGTTATATATAATTTTTAAAACAATATTTGAATAAAATATTTTTTTAAATATAATATTTAAATAATATATATATATATATATATTAAATATAATTTTGATTTTTAAATTTTTTTCGATTTTGAATCAAACTAAATCAAATATCTAAATTTTGAAGAAAAAAGAAATCTGATCCAATTCAAAATTCAAAAAATTCTGAAACGAATTTAATTTTCTAATCTAATTTAATTTAATTATTCAAATTACAAATATTTTATTGCCCCCTAATTACATATCATTTATTATGTCCGTGGGCAGATTACAAGTTGCGGATTGGAACTTGGAAGTCTCCAATTCCCTCTAAAACGTGTCCCTGATGAATTCATTACCTACATGGAGCCACGCAAACTTCATCATACGTGTCATGTGAAATTTCATCATTAGATTTATGTATAACACAGCTTCGAATCTAAAACACGAGCAGGACAAATTTGACATACATATTTTTTGCATAAAACTCCAACACACCACATGAAATTTCCAATGAAGGAAATCACGTAAATACATAACTATGAATATGTTGAAAGATTAAGTATCAATTTGGAATTTATTCCTCTAAAAAATGGAATTTATTAAACGCCAAGACATCACTAAAAAGACACTCAAACATTGCAATAATATTTACCTTATAAATTATTATATAGCAAAAATGTAACAAAATAAAATATAAAAGAGCTATATAAACTAAACCTTTGGCTTTCTATTATGTTTAAAAATATAAATATAACTTTTGTGCCTAAATCTGAAAAGGGTCAAAGATTGCGGAACATTGAAAGAAAACAAAGAAATAAATTAAAGTGATAAAATAAATAAAGTGGAGAAAGAGAAAATAGAAAAGAATAAAGAATAGGATCAAAACTATTCAGTAAGCGAAGTGAGTACAATTTCGCCTTTAACATGTCTGGGAAAAACCTTTTTCAATCAATAACACAATCAATATTGAGTAAAAAAAATACACTTTGCACAAATGATCTCACTAGATGCACTTTGAATTTCAACATAAATGATCTCCAACTTTCTGCTCTAGTTTTCAGTAAAGGACTATTTTAGAATATTTCTTTTTTATTCTTAATAATATACTAAATTTAATACAAATAAATTCCCTAAACCCAACCCTTTCATCCAAACCAAATGAATGTGAACCCAAATCTCACCCAAAACTTAGGAATAGATTAAACAAGAATCAAAAAATAAAATGAAAACAATAGCACAACATTTCAGATTACTCAAAAACATAACAGGCTTGCTTTTTCAAGAATGGAAAGTTTTATCAAAAGTGGAATATATCAATGAGAAATGCAAACTGACATGTAAACGTATGCATGCCATAAATTACATGTATACGTACACATGTTAAAGATCAACAGACTCCTAAATTACAACTAAAAGTAGACAAAAGTGGCTGCTCCTCTAAATCTGTCACCAACCCATCACTATTTGAAGTATCTTAACTCTATGCTCCAGTTTTCTTCGAAATAGCAATAACATTGAAGTTGATTGAATCAGGGTTTTTCTGGATAAACTTTTGAATAACTTTAGCAGCATCCTGTAGTAAAAATTGCATATCAATATATATTTATAAGTATATCACCAAATAACCAGCATGACAAAGGACAGCGAAACAGGAGCATCAAACATAGTGAAAGCAGCATAAGTTGCTAAACCACAAGACCTCGTGATAGTGTTTAGAAAGCTTAAACTACAAAAGAAGCTAATTATAGTCAGGTTTCCATTACCACAAGCATAGCAATGAGTTTCCATCTAGTTCCAACAATAGGCAAAACACAGAGGAAAGGAAGAAATGAATAACATTACCTGTAATATGGTGTTACTTGAAGATGCGCCGTGTGATATAGGCCCGGCCCTCCTTCCATCTAGCTCATACAGTTGTCCTATAAAATTAAGTGTTGAACGCATATAAAATATGAATGATAAAAAATCGATTTTGAAAAGGAAAGGCATATCCAGATTTGTTGATTAACCAATTCAAAATTATTAGTTTAAGTAGAATTAACTATGCACTATGCTATGCTGGAGACATTCAATTTGACACGGCTCCCATTCGAACCACCACTTAGCATACAGACAGTGAACCTTGTCAATTGGCAATTCTGTAAGACGTGAAAGTAACCAGTAGTTTTCTAGGAGCTGGTGCTACTCAATATCTAGGTTAATCCCAAGGAATATAGTTATCTGCTCAATGAAATTAATAAATATAAAATATATATATGCACAGCACATATAAGTGAACCAGTACTTCAGTCTTCCCTATATAAACTTGATGGTTGACTAAAATCACAATAAGACAATTCTACTCATTGAATTCATAATAATTGAACAGAAAGATTGAGACGTATCACACAACATACTCACATAGAGAGGGGGAGAGAGATTTACCATTTACACATGTAAAGCAGATAAAATGTGTGTCAACATTATCTGATGCCTGTCAAATTGAAGGGATAAAAAGATTCTTAGTTCTTGATCCATATTATAATACAAACTCATGAAGTAACAAATAAAAGAAACTGGGGTGAAGAACCAAATGCTTCCTGAGAAAATTCTATAACTTAGTTATACTATTGATGCAAACTATATCTTGTAAATTATTTTCTTTATGCCAATCGACCTTTTAATTCTTTCAATTGTGTTGTTTACTACTTCAAGAAATACAAATAATTAGTGCATTCAACATCTAAAGTTGCATTTGAATAGGTCTAAGAGTGTGCACAGAAAACACAAGTATTTTTCAATTGTTCTTACATGTTGATTATGCACACGCATATGGTATGTGTTACAACTAACAGACATTCCTTTGCCGCCACTACACAACATTCTTGAAGTTGATCATGAGCTCCCAACTCTAAGGTTACAGTGGAAAATGGAGAAATTGCATGAGGCACAGAATCAAAGACGGAAAGACCTTGATGATAATATTGTCGAAAAGGAATTCATCTATATTTGAAAGATACTCCACTAAATAGACAATATTAGATCATGCCAGCACGGAAACTATATTACCTTATGAAGACTCGGTGCATTATGAGTAAAATATAGAAAACAATTAAAATAAAAGGTTGGTTCATCAATTCATTTAACAAGTCACATGGTTAACTGAAGGTGAAAATGTTGATTAGGAAAAGAAAGGAAACAGAAACAGTAGATGTTTTATATTTCAAGCAAATGTCCAACTCTAACCTCTGTTTCACCAGCAGTTGCTGCAACTGAATGAGCATCTTCCATTTCTCTATCATTTTCGAGGAATGTCGCACGCTGCAGAATCATTTAGTTTTAGAAATATTAAATGGAAATGAAGACAGAGAAGGCAGCAAGGCACACACTGACCTGTGACGCATCCATATTTGCAGTGGCCTTGAAAAATTTGTCCAGGTAAGACCCCTCAACTGGAAAATAACACAATCAAAACAGACAAGACAACTGACAACCTAAACATGACATATTACAGTTCATGGAAGAAACTTAAAGCATGCATGATTTGAAAATATTCGAATATATTTCTTGAAGATATTACACATGGGCTAGCCCTTAGAGAGGGGAAATTAAAGCAAAGCATGGATATTCTTAACGCCACCATCCACTCAGCAACTAGTCAAAATACTAGGGATATCAATTGGGCCAACCTACTCGATTTATAGCCAGCAATTGGAGCTTTGAGGTTATGTTGTTCGGTTCAATTGGGTTTGGGCTAGAGAAAATAATTGGCCCTAACCCTACAACTTCGCTTTTCGAACATGACTGTCGGGCTGACAAGTTTACAAAAAAAAGTCAGCAAATTTTATAAATCGCCTATCGATAGCCACTGAAATGATCATCACTCTTATTATTGAGTTGGCTCTCCAATGCCTCTGACTATTCATGAATCGGGGTTTTCTAGAGAAGGTTATCACCCAAACATTAAAAGCTGCCAGTCCGGAACACAACCAGGCCAGCCAGACTGCCTCACCAGGCCAAAAAGCTCAAATCCATTTCGGGCTACAGCCTTTTGGTCCTAATCAGCAGGTTTTGAGCTTAATGGACATCGCTACACAATACCATCTCTCATATCTCATATGAGAGATGATACAATTATCTAATAGTATAGATTGTCTGTTCAATCCTTCGATTTATTTTATTTTTCTTGGTTTTCAGTTTTCAGACAATAAATGGATCATAATATGTCAACTCTCCAGGAGTTGTTTTTGATCAGGCTATGTAGTCAAGGACACATCTGAAGGAATGGGGTCATGAATCACCCAATAGCTTCTCTAATTGAAGTCACTTGACCCTCGAAGCTTAAAAAGGCTATACTGAGCAATACTTCAATTACTTATTAGCAGATATGATCTAAAAGTATATATGAAATAGCACTACCAACATTTTACATTGTGCAAAGACTGTTTGAACATCAAGGCTCAACAGCTCATTCAAAATATTAGGTTAGAATCTACACTATGTTCAGAAAACTCCTCATAACATGAAAATAATCACAAAGAAGGCTATTTGGAACCCAAGAGCTTACCAAGTTTTATCTCAGATGTTACATTGCCGACAGCATGAAGAAGTCCAACAGTTCCACAGGCATTTCCTACAGTTTGCTTCATAAAGTAAGGTCCACCACTAGATTCCTGTAAGAGCTCACATAAATTGTAGATATCATTATTCAGAAAGTAACTAGGACATATATACAAATATACATAACAAGAATAAGGGTACTTATTACCAACACAGACAACGAACTTTCAGGAAACTAATTATTAAATGTGAGCTTACAAATTATAGAGCCTAATAGTCCAAAACTTGTGACTCATTCAAATCCGTACTGGCGTCATTCATAAGACTAAGTTTCTTGTGGTATAGATAGGGATGCCCACAGTTCTAGAACCGCAAGTTCCATTTTCGAACCGTCGGTTCCGGTTCCGAGGGCATCCGGAACCGTAACTGAACCGCTAGGGGAATTGGCGGTTTCTAGCCGGTTTTTGGCAATTCCGGTTCCAGTTCTGGTCTAGGATTTTGGCGGTTTTTTTTTTATTTCAAGTTATTAAAATTTGAAATCGAAGACGAGTATAAGTAATAATGATTAATGAATAAGAGAAATTATGTAACAACACATCCAAGTATCTGAAAATACTTGGTGAAGCACATTTCAATTAGATATTATTTTCAGGTCAAGCACATTTCAATTGGATATTTAGGGCAGTTGCTGAGATTATTGATATTGCAATAATATTTGGAATGTGCTTGACCAAGTATTTTTAGAGAACTGAGAGTTTTTGTTAACACAAGAAGAGTGATTTAAAATGACGATGATAGGGGTATTTATAGATAAAAATAAGTGGTAAAAATTTGAATTTTGAATTAATATAAATATATATATATAGGTGTTGGCCAGTTTTCTGTCAATACCGACGTTTTTGGGCAAAAAACCGACAGTTCCACCACCGGTGCCAAAACCGTCGGTTTTGATCGGAAACTGTCACCCCTAGCCGTAGCCCTGCACCCTACCACCCCTTGCCAATAAGCCGAAAACCCGCGGTTGAATCGCGGAACCGCCAGTTTCGGTTCCCTCCCCCTTAGAACCAGAACTGAAGCGGTAGAACCGTCCGGCCGATTCCAATTGAACAACCAACGTCCGGTTACAGTCGAAAACCAGAACCGCTAGTTCCGATTTAACCGGGCATCCCTAGGTGTATAGTGTGGAGTGATAAAATGCAACTACTGTTTCCATGATAACAGATGGGATGCGGGCCAATGTTGTTAAAGGCGCGCCCCAGGCGCGGAGCGCACGGGGCCACACAGAAATCGCCCCGGGGCGGCAGGGGTGAGCGAGGTACGCGGGGCGCCGTCGGGGCGCGCGAGGCGGCTGGGGCGAGCTCGGGGCGATGGAGGCAGCCTTGAGGTATTGTTTTCCTAACCCTAAATCTTTTAAATCTTATCAAATATGTTTTCCTAAAATAAAGCAAATCTACCTAATTAAAGAGATGTATCTCAGATTCTCATATTCCTTCTTCATCTCCAACTCTTCAAAGTATATATATATATATATATCTCATGCCCTAACCTCTTCCAGGTTTCAGCAGCTCTATACACCCCCTTCCAGCAGCCCTATAGGCCTATACAGCACGCCAGCTCCAGCAGCCCCCTTCCAGCAGCCCTCTTCCAGCAGCCCTCTTCCAGCCTTTTCCACTGTTCTACAATCCACAACACACCAGCCTTCTTCCATTGTTCTACAGTCCACAACATAATACAGCACGCCAACCGCCAGCGGAGGGCCTGCATCGCCGCCAGGGAGCAGATTCCAGAGGTGAAAACCGTGAAATTTCACACGACTTATGTGTTAGTGTTGTGCACCTGCTTTTTTATTTTATTACACTCCCTGCATGCATGTGTATGATGTGTAATTATGTTGTGTTGTTGACTAAGTTAGATTGTTTAGAATATTGCCACGCCACTTTCTCAATAATGTTATTGTTATATTTTTTGAATTCACCTTGTATATTTATTTCACTTGTAAATTCATCCAAAAAGACAACATTTATTTGATTTATAGCATATGCTGTAATCATTATTAGTGCACCCCAATTCGTGGGGCTCGCGCCCCGCACCCCGGATTTTTTCCTCGTCGTCCCGGTGCACCCCGCGCCCCTAACAACACTGAAATTAATCGAAAACAACTTACAGTAGAAGCAAATTAACCTGGCATTATCCAATATTGTTTTGTCATAAAACCTGGAAGAGGTCCTACTCCTCTATCATCTAACAAAGTACTTTTTAAATTTAAATAAAGCATGTGACAGTTAATCAGCCCTAGTCATTTAACGGTAACCTGTCCCTTGAAGATCAAAGTGAAAATATATAGATATAGAAGGTGATATTGCACCAAGAAAAATTGGTGAGGTCATGCGCTGCCTCAGAATGACCTGATAAGGAACTTTTGTGAACATGGATGCCTGCCATCTGTTGTCTGGAACACATTGTCAATCTGATAACAACAAAATTCATGGGAAAGAGGATGAAAATGCATTCTACAAAGATTGAGTTGAAGTCCTACTTGTTTTAATAAGGATTAAGACTGTCCTAAATCAGATAAGATAGGACAATGCTATGCAAGTCTTAGGGAATTCTTGATGGGATTTGAAGCAAATGGAATTGCTTATGCACTATTGACAAAGAAGTAAGAATACACAATAATCTATCCATCCCTACAGCGATGAAGTCAACCCAAGAAGAGGTCACAACAACTTTACCATCAAAATTGTCTGATGGGCTACCCCTCAATCCAACACCATATTGGTCATGTCTAGAGAAAGTTTACTTGACCTACCACACTATTGCATGAGTCTGAAAGAACACAAAGAGCTTAAAACATATGTTAACGATTTGTTGGGTAATGGACTTTATATCAATCTCTCCTTGTGCATTTCGAACCCCCCTTGATCTAAAGAAGGTTGGTACATGAAGAATATGCATAATGGTTTTGCTATCAGCAAAATTACAATAAAATACTAGTTTCCGATTCCAAGACTTGATGGCATTTTGGATATGTTGCGCGGTTCAAACTTGTTCAAAAAATTGACCTCCAAAGAAGTTAAAATCTAATTAGTCTCCATTAAGTGAAAAGGTGAACACCACATTTAGGAGAGAAGTTCTCTAAATTCTTACCTGAAGAAATGCGAATTCACTACAAGCTCTTGTTGTTATAGAGATACATAGTCAATAGTGAGAGGTTGCATGCAGTTGAAAGTGAATAGATGTGATTAAGATCTAGACTCGATCTACTATGATCACAAAGACAGAAGTTTCCAATGCCTTACTTTATTGGGCATAATATATCATGTTGTCCCAACGTTTGGCCTGCAATAAGATTTATTGCCCCATTTGTGCACCAGATGGACAAAATAATTTGACACATGGAGGCTTAAGATGACATCTTGGCAGTGACAAAACTTATGCAAAATGACTGAGGATTGAGTTATACAGCCTGCGACCAGAACCACCAACTTCAAGGGACGATGTAAGCATGGATTGTCTTGGATTACCTAGGATGCTGATGAACCCAATATTTGTGGTGGTTGATTGTATCTCCTAAATGGTCCATTTTATTTGTTTTCAAAGAAAACATCAGATGTGACTTATGTTGCAAATCTTTGCTTCACAGAGGTTGTTTGCTTACTTAAGGCGCCAAAAACCACCACTTCCGATAGAGATCCTATGTTTATATCCCAGTTTTGGAGGTCTAGCGGAAGAAACTTAAGACAAGTCTAGAATAAAACTCCTACCATCCTCAAACAGATAGGAAAATAGAAATTGTCAATCGACGCTTTGGAAGTTGCTATGTGTATTCAAAGACAAGAGTACAGGCAGATGCCCATTCAAGATAGTGTATGATAAGTAATCTACTCATTTCTTTGATTTGGAGCTAATACAATGTACCTGGAAAAGCTAACACAAAAAAGGAGAAATTATGGCTGAGGCAATGAGAGCACTTCATGATGAAATCATGTTAAAACTTGAGGAGACAAATGCCAAATACAAGAAGCATGTTCATAGAATGAGATGAGGTCAGAGTTTTAAGAAAGAGTTATGGTAATAGTTCATTTACAGGAAAGACATCTAATGAGCACAAACTTAAACTTAAACCAGAATCTCTGTCTCTCTAACTTATTTGGATTGTCAAAGTTTTATGCAGTCAATTCCCTATTAAAAAACTGATCCTTCGCAACATAGATAGACATAGTAGCATATAGTTAGACATTCCTATTCCACCATTGTTATTGGATGTGGATATACAACCATTAGATCTTGATCATAGGTAACTAGTTACATCTTTTGCCTTTTCACATTATTTGACAATAATATAGACAACTTTCTCATAAGAGAGCAACTTTATGGCTTTGGCTAACAAAGTATATAGCCATTAACTTCAATAGTAGTTCAAGACTGCATATTTTCAACAAGTACAAGACTGAAGAAGCAGAAGAAGCACAAGCTATTTTAGGTAAGGTTGTCTAACTTAATGCATTTTAGATTCATGGGTACACATGGCGATAGAGAATCCAACAGTGGCAATGTATAATTAGAATGATGAGAGCTTACCTCACGTAGGAAAGCATTATCCCTGCCGTCTTCAAAAAGAGACGAGTAATATGCAGGATCATATATGGAACCTCCAATTACATCATCAGGACCAGAGAGACGTCTAACTACAGGAGTTGTAGGACTGAGAAAACTATTTCTCAGATCAACATCTGTATCTCTATGAACAGAGTTGTCCATGTAAGAAGCACCTAGTTTGTACATCTGCATCCATAATAGTGAAGATGATAACCTCACTGAAAAACCAATAATTTGCATAGCGAGTGTGAGCTTCACTGATAAACTAACAAAGGTTCCATAAATCTCAGATGGAATGTTCCTGCAAGCACAAGATGAAAATTCATGACAGTAGAAAGGCAATGATTATAAATTAGTATCGACCTATGAGAGAAACAGCCACATACACAACATACCAAAAATTAGCATCAGGGTAATAATATAAATCATTACTTGCAAATCAGACAAAGTAGAAATGACAATATCATAGTTACAATGTGGACCAACATTGCATCTTTACACTAGATATATACAGGTGGTAGAGCATGTATGGTTAATCATTGCAACAGAAGGCTGAAATAGAAGCAATGATGCATGCTTAAGGAAAAGCATTAGGCACTCGCTATATGATCTAGAGGTAAACACAATTAGGAAGAAACGAAAATGGAGAAGAAGAGGGAAAAGGATACCAGATATGGTGAGAAAAGAGAAAGAACCAGGAGAGGTCGAGCAAAATGGAGGAGAAGAGGAGGACGGCGTAAGTCCTGGCGAGGCTCTGGCTGCTGCTCTCAATGGCGACTAGGGCGAACAAAGAAATTCCCAAATTGACGAGCAATACGCCGTTGTAGAGCGCCCCCAGCGATCCGATTAAGGCGCAACTAATCTGAACGTAGATCAATTTGATAGCCAGGCGCTGAATGTTGTCATAGTCCCGAATCCAACCCTCAATTTCCGTCCACCTCAATCCACATCCACCACAACGCATTATATATTCGATTGTGCTGGAACTGGAACTGGAAGCGCCGCAGCTCTGGGTTTACATGGAGCTCCACTCACTCATGTGAGGTTACTCTTCGCAGCGACAACTTAAACCTTGTTATCAATCTTCTCCTCCCTCTCCCCAATCATTTCTCGCTCGCAGCCTAAGCTCAACGTTCTAAACAACAGATTCAAGAATATGGGGGTTCAGAGCAACTTTTCGGAAACAGGTATTCAATTGATCTCACTGGATTTATAATTAGATTACACTCACTCCACCCTTTCTACGTAGATATAAGTATTTCATTTTTGTTAGATTTCCGTTGGATGGATATTTTTCAATTCATTATCTTCTATATTAAATTTAGGAATTCAAAATCATCTTTTATACTTATTATGGCCCTTGAGAAAAGGAGATATAATTCAAATTGTTCAAATATTCATAATAATCCAATATTGTCAGTTAATGAAAATTAGAATTTTAAACACAAGAAATAAATTAATTAAAAGAAAGCCCAAATTGTTTGTAATTTGGATTTGGGTGAGTAAATTAATATTAATTTATATAGCGTTTCAAAATAATATTCTATTAGAGTTATATTAAATTAGAGCTCAATTTAATTAGTAAAAACTCAATAGGGAGACTTAGTCCAAATTACCTTAGATCCTTAATCTAGTCCATACATATTCTTTAAATAAAATAGAAGAAGAAGAAGAAAATAATGATGAATTCACAATCCTTCTACAGTTCTATCTGCATTATTTTATTTTCTTATTCTTTTCTAATCATATGGGTTTAATAGGTATTGTCCACACCAATATTTAAATCTAGAATTGAGAATATATTAGAAGATCTAAGGTAGATATTCAAGATTTACACGTGGAAAAGGCGCAAGCAATTTCATGATCTTTGTAGATCAAATTTCAGTAAGTATTCACATCTGTAGTATGAATGTGTAGGATTTAAATTCAAAATTGCATGCTCTATTTGCATTTTAATAGCAGATCTGAAAATATATATGTTTAATTAATTTTTCTATATGATCCTCGATAAGGAATTTCCTTCATTAAAATTAAATCTCCATCAATTGGTATCAGAGCGAGATATAGGCGTTGATATATAGAAAAATCAATTTTTTTTTCTTATGTTTTTCCCTATTAGGAATTCTTGTCTGACAATGCATGGAGTGAATGTTGTGGTCTATTTAATATTTGTTTTTTAATTAATTATAAATACACGGTGTTGACCATGGTAGATTATGTTGTTTCTCCAATTATTTATTGTAATTAAATGTAATTGGACGAGAAATCAAGTGAATAACACGAAGAACGGAGCGTTGGGTCCGGGCCAGGAGCTCCACCCGACAACGTTTCATATTTAATGTTTTATCAAAATGGGTTTGAAAAACCTAAGGTTTTGATTAGAAAAACATTAGAAAAATCGAAACAGATTTGAATTGACGTCAAACGAACGTCGAATCAAGCCACCACCTCAAGGGCGAGGCAACAGTTGAACCGCCAGGTCGCCAGACAGCCCAGGGAGGTGGAAGTGGCAAAATTTGACGGTGAATGGCCGTAAATCGAACCCTAGGGTTCCATTTCGAGTTGGTCAACAACCATCGTTTGACACGAAATTCGAGGCAAACTGGTGGCAATTGGATTGTTGGACCGAGGCCATGGCCTAGCTGGTCCAAGGGCTTTCCGACGCCACCGGTGGTACGTCCAAAGGTGGAGGGAATCGCCAGACGCGCAAGCTAGGGTTGTTGAAAACCTAGCTGATCACGCCAAGTTTGATTGATCGATTCCAGTCGATTGGCTAACGATCCCCGGTGAACTCTAGTGCCAATTGACGCGACTTGGTCCTGGCTTCGTGTAGGACTGGTCGTCGTGGGTCGATTGTCGTCGAAGTGGGAGAATTTTGGCCGGCAAGTTCGACGGGGTTAGGGTTTGTTTCGCGATTTTTGGATCTCGTAAGTTCAAACTCAAATTCTCGTCGATCTCTTAGGATTCGAAGCTTGAAACCATAGGGCTTTTGAAGCCAATCGGTCATGCTTCCACCTGTCCCCGGTCGTGAACTTTACATTGGCCGGAGAATTTCGGACGAGAAGCCAAGGCACACCCGTCGCGAGTTTAGAAATTTTTGGCAACGAAATCGAAGACCTTCTTGGCCGTTAATCGTCAAATTGATGACACCATTGGAAAAATCTCGTCAAGGAGCGTCCAATGGTTGTCGTGGGACGAGTCGTCGTTGCCTGTAGCGGCAGATTTCATGGCTAGGGTTCATAGGGTTTGCGGCGGCGCGACGGGCACAACTTCAAACTCCATTTCCCGGTGACCGGGGATGAATCAGACGGAGGGACCTTAGGTCTTTTAATGCCCATGGTCGGGATTTTGAGGCCCAATGGGTGGATGACGACGATTCTGTGTGTGGCCGGAGAGTTTTCGGCCGAAAACCGGGTGCCCTTATTCGCACGACGGGCAATTGCTTCCCAGTTCAATTGCTGATGATGGATGAGGTTTCTGGTGAAGTTACAAATGCCAATCGACTCTCCACATCGAGATGAGTATATTGGTGGTGGTGGCCAGCGGTGCCACCGCTCGAAGCTGCGGGAATTGAAACCTATGGTTTTTAACCCTATGTTTTTTGTATTTGGAAATATTTTTTGAATTTTTGAATTTATTTTGAATTTTCTGCAAATTTTCCAATTTTTAATTAACTATTCGGTTGGGATAATTTCTCAAATGTAAATGAGTTGTAATTTGTTTATTTCCTGTATTATTTAATAAATGTATTATTTTGTGATAAAGTATAATTATTGTTTTTTTTATGTGATAATTATGCAAAAACTATATTTATAATGTCTAAGCGATAATTATGACTAATTTTTATTTATTAATGTGTAAGAGCATTTATCTCTTTATTGTATAGCTTCTTTGTAATTTAGAGATCCAGTTCTTTTAAGTTAGAAACTGAATCTTAAGATTCTTCTAAGCTCAAGAACGTTTAAGTTGTTTGAAAATTCTCCCACTACATTATAATCTACTATATATGATCTTTTTGCAACTTAGAAATTCGGTTATATCAAGTTAGGAACTAAATCCGAAGATTCTTCGAAGCTTAAGACCTTTGTATGGTTATTTTATAACTCTTACACTGCAACCAGGTTCTACAATGTGTACCGCCATACATGCTGTATTTTCTCTTGGATATGCGGTATTCAGATAGTTTTTAATTGCTTAAAAACTTTTCAAATAGTGGATTCGTGGTTTTTCACTTAGTCATATTCTAATAATCGAGCATTGGTGTAACCGATGTCCTTACGATCCTTAGGATTGTTGAAATTCCACAGCTTCGTTCTCCTAGAATATTCATACAGAAATACATTCTGAAATAAGATGTCAATCTAATCATCGTCCTTTTTATTCTAGGGTTAGAAAGTAATCAAAACTAATTTCTTCAACGTTTGGTTTTTATCCAAGACCTTATTTGATTTTATCTATCTCGTTCTTAATTATTTTGTTTGCTTGATCACCAAATAAATGATCTTGTTTGCGTTAATGCAAGATTCAAGATATGAGTGTTGATGCATGATCGTGGAATAGGTAACACACTAATCAACAAAATCGAGAGGTTTGAGATTAATTTGAAAAATCAATCTTATATGCTTTTAGGAGTTGCAAGCCGAGACCTAAAGTTCCAACTTGTAATTTGCTATTTGCGTACCTCGAGAGAGGGTCTAAACTACTTATGTGATTGTCTAGCTAAATTCAAGTCATGAATTAGATAATTAATCGAATGTTTGAATGAAGATGTGTTGATGAAATTGAATCTCTAGAATAAATCTTTTTATTCTTATTTTCAGTTTGATTTATTTATACTTTTATTTCTTTTCTTTTTTACAAGATCTTGCACAATACAAAGTTGTGTGGTTTAGATATTAATAATTGATTAAGATTGTAGTACTTAGAGTCAACATATTCATATGGATACAATACTATTTACTTACTATTTATTATATAACAATTGCACTGTCCTCTTGCTATATAATTATTAATAGAAATAAATCTCAGGTTAGTTATGTGTTAAGTTAGAGATTTCTATGAGGATTATGAGTGAGCCTCCTAATGGACTTAGTTCTATTAAGTTGAGCCCAACTTAATTTAAGTATATTAATATTAATTTACAACACGAAATAATTAATATTAGCTATCTGCTTTGATCCATCTTTTTAATTAATTATTTTCTTTGTCTAAGATCTTAAATATTTATTAATTAATTTAAGGTTGTTGATCGCTATAATTAATTAATATATTTATCAAAAGTGGCAAAATCTCAAAATACTCATCAAGGGCATATCATCAAGTTGGGCTCACCTGAGACACGTTTATATGCAATTACACCATAATACTTCTCGCAAACTAATCACCACTATCCAATTTACCAATTAATAGGTACGAAAAATTCACATTTTCTAATACATTAAAGCAGTGCATAATCAACCACATATACTCAATGTTATCCATATAGATAGAGAAATTGCAATCTCTAAGACCTCGTTCTTTACTATCAGTAGAGAAGAACTTATCACACTATGAATTACATTTCAATGAAACAATCACACCAGTATCATTTGTTAGCTAAGATAAGTGTAGCATCAAACTGATAATGCAGTCATTCACAATATATTATTCAAATCTATTTAGACTGTGAACTCACTTACTACAAGAAACTAACTTAGTGATCTTCTGTATTCTTAGATCCACCACAAACTTTACAATGTAAAAGATAAATTTGTTTGCACATAATATAGATAATAGAATATAAAAGGCAAAGTGGTGACAAGATAACTTTATTCTCATATATAAAGTAAAATACGATTTACAATACAAAGCACTTCTAAAGCATGCTCCAAAAAATTGGACATTTAAAATAAGACGTGAGAGTACTACATAATCTATCTAGATATGAGTACTTATATTTGTCTAATACATATAAGAAACTTAAAAAAAAAATTAGTCTTAAGTCACATGCATTTATATGGTTTGATTAGTTTTTTTTATTAAAAAATTTGAACATTAAATTTAAAAAGCGTACTACGATAGACTTGAATTTCATACTTTTGGTCTCGAACAATAATTATTTTATTATATGTCATGTACATTTATTTTTTAAATTTTACTCCTTGTGTTCCATCATTCACAGCACGTATTCTGGCTTATGTCGTGCTATATAACATGACATATTTCATTTTTAATCACCTTCATTACTTATAAAACTTTAAATGATATATATTTCTTACATCACTTTACACCACTTTTTAACTTTCTTAAATATCTATATACAAAAGAAATGTGCCATAAAATATTAAAATGAATGAAGTATTACGTAATTCCATATTTTAGTATATATTTTTATAATTTTACTCAGTTTATCTATAAAGCATCTTAATGTATTATCATAGTTATGTTGAGTGTACTTTAACGCGGATAATATTGTATATGAAGAATAGTTTCAAATTTTATAATACAATGCAATGCTCAATTTTAATTATTATTTCCATATGATATAATTATATTATCTACATTAGATTTATTCATTATCATTATTGCGATAAGTAAGATAAAAATGATCCTAATAGAGTAAAATTACAAAAATAAATATTGAAAATATACATATTGATTATATAAGTTTATGATATAATGCGATATTTCTTGACTTATAAATTATAATTAATTTTATGATACACAAACAAAATGTTTATGTATTATTGTAAATATTAATACACGTCACTAGTATATATGTAATAATTCGGAACTTCGTCCGATTCTGGACTCTGGATCGCTCGTTGTGGGAAATTAGACGTCTAGGAGGAAACTGGAAAAAGCAATATTCTATCCAACACAACGTGGCCGCTCGCTCCTATTTCGATTTCCATTTCGATTTCGATTTCGATTCCGACTCCTCTACGTTGGAGGTGAGAGATTCCTCTTTTTGTTATTTCGTAGGAGAGCTTGTCAATTTCCTTCACATTCCAATCATATTCGTTTTACCTAAGCGAGTTCAGATCCAGCCAGTCATGCAGCGATTTTTTGGATTGCAATCCCTCACAATTGATGATATTAATAAATTATGTGTTTCTTCTTTGATGCATAGCTAGCTGATCAGTTCAATTCAAATTTATCGTTGACACTTCAGAGGAAGTACTGTTATCTGGTGATCCAATCCAATCCAATCCAATCCCTCGGTGTAGTCGTTGGACTTTCAGAATGAAGATGGCGACTTCTTCTTTGGCAATCGTGACGGCTCTTCTTCTTGTCGTGGCTCAGTTGCCTCTGGGACTCACTTTCTCATCTATGTCCCCAGCATTCTTATGGTCGTCTCATCTAAATGGGTAATCATATTTAAAGTTTCTTCTAGTTGTGTATGCTATCGTATATTATCTAGCCAGCCAATGGTTTTGCTATATCTTTGGTCATTAATCAGCAGTCCTTAGATATGGTGTATTCATGACTAATTTGTGTCGTAGTTGTTGGAGACTCCCAGTAAAGCTTCTGGAAGTTGATATGGTCAGGACATCTTGGATGGCATGCTTAGTGTTTCAAAATCCTACTAACGTGACTTTAGTTTGTCTCTGGGCTCAGTTTAATTTAGAGGGTGTTTGCTGAGCGTTTCATATAAGTTCCTTTTAGATATCTTATAGAGCTAATAACATAGATCTTATTAATAAGTTTTTGGAACGATCAGATGATAACCTTATAAGATGTTACTGATGATAAGGTTGTAAATAACTAAAATGTGATTTCTTTCCTACACTAAATTGTCTCATAACTCATTCAAAGAAAGTTGTGAATAAGGTTGTAAATCGCTAAAATTGTTTCCTACACTGATGATAAGGTTGTAAATTGCTTTTCAAAAGAGGTTATGAGCTCTTAAAATCTTATTTTGGGAGCGAATAAGATCTTAAAATTAACTTGGTCACCAAGCACTTTGAGGTGCTTACAAGCCATCAAACATCTCATTATTTGTTCTAAAGGGCTTATAAGCTTACTGCTCATCCAAACACCCTCTTAGAAAGTTGCTAAAATATACATCCAATGATGTAGGATGTATGTCAATATCATATCATGTTTATGGATTAGTGTTTGAACTTTGAAGAGCTATCATATGATTCTTCTTCAATCAGAACCATAAATTCAGATCCTCGCTTACTCCTGGTAGATCTCATACTTCCCTCTTTGTTCTTCAAGTTCTGCTAATTACATGTACTTCTCTTACTTCTGTAAACTGTTCATACTAAACTAACCTCTATACGTTCTTATAAATCTAGGAGTTTGAAGCTATAGGTATTTGGTCTATTTTTACTTGTGGTCGAGTAATTCTTGTCATAGTTTTCCATTGTAAATGAACTTCTTGTGGATGTATCTTCTTTTATGTCAGTTTATCCAACATGTTTTAAATGTTCTGGAACTGAGTAAAGTATCTTCATAGTTTGCATTTTACTGGAAATTAGTGAATTTTGTTAAGTCCGTTTTTATATAAACTTCTGCACAAGCTAATGAAAGTATTTGTTCTTAATTGTTACCCATGACCTTCCAACCCATTCCATAGTTTTGTGATGATGTGCTCAGGGATCTTTCTACATTAGGAGCTTTTTACACACAATATTTATCTAAAGCTTTACAAACATGTAACAGGAAGAAAGAAATGGTTGATTATAGAATCCTCGCTCCTAGGGATTTAGCCAAATCTGCAATGACTGAAGGTGGATGGTCGAAATACCTGGTATATCTAAATCCTTGATTTAGATTTTGATATCAAATATCTCAGATTGTTTAGAGCAAACAAGTATGAAAATATAGGTTTAGGTATCTGGTGGGAAGTACATAAATGGTAGTTTCATTGTATGCAGTGCTCAAGCGAGGAAGTGCAAGGATCCAATAATTTTGCCTTCCTTTTTATTGGATCAGAGGTATTAATGTGTTTATTCTTCTTGCTTTCTTTTTCATTTTTTTCCATTTTCCTTTTGATGAATATTTGTGTGTACGAGAAATTGGTCATGTCTCTTATGCTGATCCTGCTCCGCACCCACATTCTTAATAACAGATTTCTCTTTCAAATCAACAGTTAGCTTAGAATACTAACTGTCTACTGTCATGCTAAATCAAGGAATATAGATGAGTAGGTCCATGGTATTTCTTAAGAATGGATGAGCGCACTTACTTGTTGCACATTGTCTATGGTTGTGGAATATATACAATTGAATCTCTTCTTTTCAGAATCCCAGTTGATATATTCGTGGTTTTGTGATTTGGTGCCTGTCAATACTTAAGAATACTTAAAGAAAATACATGATGATCCATCCATGATTTTCAAGTGGAAAATTAGGGATATTTCAAAAGAACTACAAAAACACATGCAACTTTCATGCCATTAGTACTGTATTATTTCTTATCGTAGCTTTTCACATGTATCTCTTTATGCAGTTACAATCTCTGGACGTTTCCAGACCCACAATGACTGATCCAGCTCTTATAGACTTGCTTAAGGTTAATTGGTTTCCTCTTTACTTGAGTAGTTATTAATTTTAGCATAATATCATTTGATACATCTTACTAAAGTGTGACTACATCATGACAGGACTCATTTTCCAACTCCAATTCCTCTGTGGCTTTTCCTTATGTAGTTGCTGGAGAGGAGAAAGTATCCATAGAGAATTCTTTGATTTCTGAGTTTGCTGAAACTTGTCAGCATAATTTTGGGGTCAGTAGAATTGCTTTAGTGGGGTCATGTTCTGTGGATGGTGAAAATTTTGATAAAATAAATGATGTTAACTTGGTTCATGTAAGTACCACTGACAACCACAAAACTCGACTATGTTTTTTTTCTGGTCCTATTTAATGACATAGTGTAAATCACTTGTAGGACTACCTGAACTCAAGGATTGAAAAGTTTTCAGATGGGCACACTGATCTGATTGTCATGTGCCCTGGAGATTCCATGTTATCACAAGATTCTGATCAACCAGATTCTGAAAGTATGCTGTGTCAAAATGTTATTATTATTATTGTTATTGTTGTTGTTCCTATTAATAATAAAAATTGTTATATAGTTATTGTTATTATTATTATTGTTGTTGTTGTTGTTGTTGTTGTTATTATTATTATGTTGAGTCTGTAAATTGGAGTTAACTAACAGTTTGATTACATTTGCAGGCAACATTCTTTCTCAACTCCTCAATGCAGTGAATAAGATGGGTGCAAAATATTCGTTCCTCTACATTTCTGATCCATTTAGATCTGTTGAGCACCTCTCGCACCGGGGACTGGAAAGGTTCCTTGCTGAAGGTACCATGGGAAATGTCTCAATTAATTCCTCCGGCTGTGATGGAGTTTGCCAGATTAAGTCATCTCTTCTGGAGGGGATTCTAGTGGTAAGTAGACTGCGTTTGACCCTCTACTTTGAATAATTTGAAAAAGGTTGGCTATTGAGGCTGGAAAGCTAAGTGTTGTATTCAAGTTTCTTAGTGTTGTTATATGATACCACTCTCAGTTCACGCTTTATATTTGGAATTTATTGTATTAACAGTATGGTTGTCTCAAAGTCTGTGGTTTTTTATTATTTTTGCAGGGGTTTGTCTTGCTTATTATTTTGATATCAGGCCTTTGCTGCATGATGGGAATTGATACTCCTACAAGATTTGAGACTCCAGAAGCATCTTGATTCAGTTACCTAGGAAGGATTTATGTTTTCCTGTAGTGGTGATGATGATTATCTGCTATGCAGTTTCTTTAGTGATATACCTCATATATCTTTTTCATTTATGAGTGAACAAGCAACATTCTGCTTGTGCACACACTTTTTATGAGGGAGTAAGTTGAATAATGGAAATGGCTTCCACTTAGGAGTTTCTCGAGCAAGGAGTCGTGGATTTTTACACTCCCATTTTGCTTCTGTGTGTCGACGATGCTTGTGTTATTTGCAAGCTTATCTTTTAAAATGTTGTTATATAATGACAATGCCTTTTCATTGCTATTTTAAATGCGTCTTCTTATTTCTGCAACTTATTCGTATCTCATCACTCTTGTTGTATTTGAGAAACTGAAATTTTCTCTCCGGTGTGTTTGAATTAAGGAATGTACATTTGAAAATCATATTTTAATATTTGGTAGATAAGCTTAAATTTAGTTTTTCAAATTCATGGATTTGCATAATTATATTTTGGTTCGTTATGATAAACGTTAGTCACTTCATATTGATTCTTCGTTACTCAAAAACAGGTACTGCATTGCAGCATTAGACCGCACTCATGCTGCCCCATAGGATTGAAACATGTTACAACAGACAAGTGTTAGGATCCAACGAAACAAGTAAACTAACTAAATACACACATACATGGAGATATGTTATATTTTAATGTAAAACTAAGACCAAAGATCAATTTTAGGGTTTGAAGATTATACGACTAAAATTGATGCCACATGACAGCCTTAGCATTTCAATATTACACAGCTAAGTGTAATTTTAACAGATTGTGGATTAAATGACATAATCGTCATTATTAGTTATAATATGTCAAAATGGGATGCCACATGAATGTACTACCATTGAATTTCCATCTCCTATGTTTGATATGTGATCTTAGTTCTATATTAAAATATGATTCTGATTTAAATACACTCATATATATAATCTGTCACATATGTCTACCTAAATTATTTCTCTAATTGTTATCACCGGAAATTCGGTTTTTATGTTGATATGGCAAAAAGGGGATCATGAAAAGTTGTCCTTTAGTCATAAACACGTGCTTATAGAGATTAAATTTAAACTGTAAGACAAGCACATGGGTTGAAAAATAAACTTTTGGGACACTTTAAGTGACATTTTGAAAGGAAAAATGCTTACTTTAAATGCTAGATGAAAGAAAAAATAAATGCTAGGATTCCAAACTTTTCTTGTTTTGTATTTTATATTTATTAGAATAAAGGTATCGAAATACAAGACATGGTGACCTACGATCACTACGTAGCATCTAAATAGAAGTTAATGAGTTTAGTTATTAGTACGATAAATTGATAATACAAAATATATGAGTGTAGGTAGGCAAGAGTTGAACAAGTCGGGCGCCGCGAGATTGATGGAGAACAGTAAGAGATGGTGGGGAAGAGCGCAAAAGAAGGATTCTTGTGGCTGGATTCGAATTCATCTCCTGTATAAAAAGGCCTCGTACTGAGGGGATAATACACACCATCATTCCAAGCTCTCCTGCCAGAAGAAGTTTCATCTTCTTCTTGGCAAATTAACCAACACTAGCCGTATATATATATCCTCTTACAAGAGATATATACGTACATGTAAAGCTAGTCGAAAAAAAACAAAAAAACAAATAAAATAAAATAAAGTAGGGTGTGAATGAGTGTGCAAAATAAAGGCATAACAATGGCGTCCAAGAAGATGATTTGTGTGGCGTTGCTTATGTGTCTCTCGACAGGGGTAATGGCAGAGGACCCTTACCTCTTCTTCGAATGGAAGGTAGAGTACGGGAATATCTCCCCTCTGGGTGTTCCCCAACAGGGCATCCTCATCAACGGCCAATTCCCCGGCCCCATGATCAACTGCACCTCCAACAACAACATTGTGGTCAATGTCTTCAACAACTTGGATGAGCCTTTCCTCCTCACCTGGTCGGGCATCCAGCAGAGGAAGAACTCGTGGCAGGATGGCACCCTGGGCACCATGTGCCCCATCATGCCCGGCCGCAACTACACCTACAAGTTCCAGGTCAAGGACCAGATCGGCTCCTACTTTTACTACCCGACCACCGGCCTCCACAAGGCCGCTGGCGGTATGGGCATGCTGAGAGTGCAGAGCCGCGAGCTCATCCCCATCCCTTTCGACACCCCTGCAGGGGAGTTCGATGTCCTCCTCGGCGACTGGTACAACAAGAATCACAAGGCTCTTAAGGCAACCTTGGACGGTGGGAGAAGCATTGGCCTGCCTGATGGCATCCACATCAACGGGAACTCTGGCAAGGTAGGCGGTGCTGCTGCTAAGCCTCTCTTCACCATGGAGCCCGGCAAGACCTACAGATACAGAGTGTGCAATGTGGGATTGAGGACGTCCGTCAACTTGAGATTCCAGGGACACACCATGAAACTGGTGGAAGTAGAGGGTTCCCACACTGTCCAGAATGATTATGACTCTCTCGACCTCCACGTCGGCCAATGCTTGTCTGTGCTGGTCACTGCTGACCAGGCCCCCAAGGACTACTACTTGGTCGCCTCAAGCAGGTTCTCCAAGAAACAACTCCAGTCGGTCGCCGTCATCCGCTACGCCAACGGCAACGCCCCAGCATCACCCGAGCTCCCACCCCCTCCTCCTAACAACACTGCCGGAGTTGCCTGGTCGATCAACCAGTTCCGCTCCTTCAGGTGGAACCTGACATCCAACGCAGCCCGGCCCAACCCTCAGGGCTCGTATCACTACGGCCAGATCAACATCACCCGCACACTGAAGCTCGCAAACTCCAGATACCAGGTGGGCGGGAAGCTGCGGTTTGGCATCAACGGCGTATCCCACGTGGATGGGCAGACCCCTCTCAAGTTGGCCGAGTACTTCGGAGTGGCGGATAAGGTGTTCCAGTATGATCTAGTCAAGGATGAGGTGCCAAAGGATAACAAGGTGACGGAGGCCCCCAGCGTGGTGAACGCGACGTTCAGGAACTTTGTGGAGATAATCTTCGAAAACGAGGAGAACAGCATCCAGACATGGCACTTGGACGGACACTCCTTCTTTGGAGTGGCTGTGGAGGCCGGCAAGTGGACCCCAGAGAAAAGGAAGAATTACAACCTGCTGGATGCGGTGAGCAGGCACACAATTCAGGTGTACCCAAAGTCATGGGCAGCAGTGATGACTACACTCGACAATGCAGGTATGTGGAGCCTAAGGTCGCTGATGCAAGAGAGGGCTTATTTGGGCCAACAGCTCTACTTTAGTGTTCTATCTCCCGAACGCTCCTTGAGGGACGAGTACAGCCTTCCTCAAACTCAGCAATTATGTGGAATCGTTCAAAACCTGCCCAACCCGGCACCATATGTTTGAAGCTGGTGTGGTTCATCATGGAATGAGAGAGTTTGGTCTTAAAATGCCTATTCATCATTTTCTTTTATACGCACACAAACTAAAACAATAAAATAAAAATTCATTGATTTCGCAACCTGATTCTATTTAACAATTTTTATTATATATGTTTGGAGGAATTCTTTTATATACACCGAGTTGACCCATAAGCTAATCACGGAGCACAATGTCGAAAATAAGGTACAGTAAATTGTACTAAATACTATATTAAAGTGTAAGTAGATGCATTATTAGAATCATACTCGACTACTTACCTATTGTGTTAAAGTTGGTAATCTCTCTAGTTTTCCTTTCTCACTAGGTACTGTTTACAATAGCCCGGATGAGACAACTTATTCTAAATTTTGTTTTATCGGGAGACTGTGTAAGCAATGCTGTCACGATTCAACCTTCATGGATGTCATATGTACGTATTTTTTTTCAGAATTTTGATATCATATGTATCTGATTAACTTCCTGCACCAACTTTGCTTGATGTCCTATCCATAGAAATGGATCGCATTCTCATGCTTGACTCTTACTTAAAATGAAATATTGTGAAAATAATGCGTGAATGACAATAATATTTTTTCAAATAGGTGCCCCTAATTGTTAATTATCCGAAATTGTCATCAATTCTACTTTGGCCCTACGTATTTGTAGGTTTTTGAATAAACTTTTCAATATTGTATAAATCGATGTAATTAGATATATAGAAAAAGAGATATGGTAAATATAGTGGAAGGTTAACAATGAGATTTTTTCACGAGAAACAAATATATCTTTAATCCAAATTGACCACAGACTCCTTAATTTTATGTATGTAACATTATAATATCGAAGACTAACATTGTTCTTGTTAATATAAGATCATAATCATGTTTGTACTATCGAAGCTCATAGGAAGCATAAATCCGGGAGATGTGTTTTTCTTGAGGAACCTCCATACCTTGCTGATGAATCAATGAAGTTTTCCACGTTCCCAAGGACCACATGAGATGATTTACGAAATAAAACATGCTTATTCAATTTATTTCTATATAGAACACAAATTGACAGGTAATTGATTGAAGCAAATAATTCGAAACCTATAACAATGATTCGAATATTACCCAAAGATGCATGTCTTTTGTTTATTGAAGAAGGTTTGCTACTCCCGTCACTCCTCCACAGGTTCAACTTTGAATCTTCTAGCTAATTCCTCTATTCTAAATGCTTGATTATTGTGTGAGTGGTAATCTATCAAATCTAAGTAGCTAGAAAATGAGAAGAACCAAACAACAAAGAAGAGAGAGAGAGACGTAGAGAACCGTGAGTTCACTGTGGTGTGCGTGTGTTATGTGTATTCTATAGCATGCTAGGCTTATTCTTCTTTTCCCTACTAGGAATACTCATGAGCTTGAGCTATGGATTTGAAGAGAATTAGACTGAGCCTTCCTAATGGGCTTTTAACTTAATTAAATTGAGCTCAATTTAATTATAATTATTTAGTGTTACTATCATAATTAATATTGACTTATTCGTTCAATTCCAAATTACGAATAATTTGGGAAGTTAAATTTATTTCCTATGCTTAAGATATCCTATATACACTAATTAATTATGGCTACCCACCATAGAACCCCACAAAATTATAAGTTTTATTAAGCAATAAGATATACCCGTATGGTGCCAATCAATAGAAATGAAAGTTGCTTTTCTTGCTTGTTTTTCTAATTGATAGAAATGGTAGTTGATAAACCCGTATGGTGCCAATCAATAGAAATGAATGTCCCTTTTAGTATTTTCAATTTAAACTGATAGAAATGGAAGTTGATAAACCCGTACGCCTAAATTTTCCCGATTCGATGTTACCTGGAAGAAGATTATTATAACCAAAGTGGGATTAGCCAATAGTTGGTGGAGTTTCATTTCAAATTTTCAATAATTCAATGCAAAGAATGCCGGTATTTCCTCTCTTCTCGACGCTCTATAGCCATTTTATCCCCCCTTGTTCCGATCAGATGGAAACCTCCTTTTCTAATTAATTGGAGGTAGAGAAATCAATTAAGTTGATAGAATTTATTTATTTATTTTTTAGAGGAAAAATGAGATTAAGGTTAAACGGTTAATATGTTATGGTAAATTGATTACTAAATTGTGATAGCGCTGCAAATACAAGTAAATAATCCACTGAAAACCGGATCAATCTCAACTCGAAAGCTTCACTTTCCCAGCCAACATGAAGCCCTTAAAGACAACAGATCTCACTAGATCAGCACCACCCCAAGCAGCCTCCAACTCCTTCACCACGCCTTCCAGCAGCAAATCCACGCCTTGTTCCTTAGCACTCACGACGGCCGACCACGACCGCACCATTCTCACATACCCCTCAAACACCAACTCCTTAGGAATATCAAGACGCAGAGGGTTCCCCTCCGAGCCCAGCCCCACGCCCTCGAAAGGGAAAGGAAGCGAGCCGTAGCCTGCAAACAACGGCTCAGTCTTGGAGTTCCAATAGGGAAGGGTGGTCTCGTACCAACGCCTTGCTGCAGCATCAAACTCTGGGCTAACTTCAATTTCGTTGTAGCCCCAAACTGCAATGATGCCGCCTGGCTTCCTAAGGAGGCGCGTCACGACGGAGTAGAATCTTGGAAGATCGAACCAGTGGATGGCTTGAGCGACGGTGATGAGATCAACTGAGCCCTCGCCTCCGATTAAGGTCACTAGCTCATCATCGGAGAGAGATAAGGGTGTGTGCAGGTATCGTATGTTAGCCCGCTGCTTTGCGAATTTGAGCTGATCTGAGCTAATGTCTGTTGCTATCACTTGCTCATAATGCTCAGCTACCTGCACACAAAAGCAAGAGTGTGTATTAGTAGGTTTTATTGATGCTACACCGATGTTTGTTTTGCTTTTGCTGTTGTGTTACTGCAAGGTATATTAGCCTTCTTTTAACAAAAGGTACGAAACTTGGGCAATTTTGGGTTTTGCACTATCCAGCTACAGTAAATTCACCAACTTGTGATTTTCCAGTTTCAGTTTTAAATTTATAGATTAAGATAGTAAATGAAATGCTACAATCCCACAAACAAGTTTTAGGCAAAGATTTTGGCATAGACCTGCATCTGTGAGAGAGAGATGCCATCCTGGATATCTCTAGATTACAGGCGAGAAGTATCAAAATAATTGAAAAATTATTAAGAATTGACCATACAACCACGTTCTAGGCTCTATCAGTACTGTAGAAGCGTGACAGATTCACCTTCTTAGTTTCCCACATGAAATTAAAAAATGATACAGAAAATTAGCTAAAATATATAAGCCTCTTCTTTAACCATCGATTCTAATGTTTTAATTCACGTAACAATTTAACTAAAATAACAATAAATTGTGCCATATGCATAACTGGTTTTCGAATCAAAGCCATCAAAACTGTCCTCGTCAAGAGAATATTGAAGAAGACGGAAAATTTTCAGAACAAGAACTACTTCAAAGAAAGAACGATCTCATATATATTCAGTTGGGCGTATTTTTCTTTCTTGAAATTGATAAAAAGAGAGGAAACTGACACCAAAAGCGGCCTGGCCGTTGCCGGTTGCAACGTCCCAAACGAGGCGGTGGTGGGGGGTCATCTCCGCCAGCATCTTGTACCACTCCGCCGGGTACGATGGCCGAGCTTCCAAATATATTTCCGCCTGCTTATCAAACAGTCCTGCCATACTCTCTCTCTCTCTAAGTTTGCAATCAGATTGTAATCTTTTGGAAATTATACGAAATGCCAAGCCGCGTTACGCATAACAACCAATTGTTAATAAATAAGTATTACTATACAAAACGACAGATTTTAATAAATAAAGTAAACTATACAAAACGACAGGTTTTGATATGTCAAAAAGTTGTTGATGTTAATATTTTTTTTTGTTTATTTAAATTTAATTTAGATTTCTTCTTTACAAAGATATGAGAAATAAAAAAAGAATTCAAGAATTCAATTTTATGCATAACAGATATTGTTCATATGTATTAAATTTAAACAACTTGATTTAATTTTACTATAAAAAGGTTGTCCATGTCATTAAATATACATATCAACAAGTAAAAATTCACAACACCTTATAGTAACTAACTAGCAATAATCACATCATGAACGTTTTAAAAAATCACAGCAAAAAGGTTTCAACATTAAGATGATTTTAAAAAAAAAATTATTTAAAAATTGTCTACTAGATCCAATTTCCGTAAGAATATTTTGGAGTCATATTTTAACCCTGAAACGATCTCTTTTTTACTTTCGGCGCTTCTAATATGATTTGTTCATCATCGAAAGAGCTTCTCGTAGGCATTTAGTACACATCAATCGTTGTATTGTAGGAAAAGTTATGGCAGTTCTACAAAAATATGTAAGATGTTGCTTCATATCCTTAAGTCCACAATGGTGACCCACGACCGTGGAACACAATCGTGGGTGCCATCATAGACCATGGTCTTGTTAGGGTTTTTATATACTGAAAAACATGTTTTGGGCTGCTTTGTATAAAAAGTCTTATTTCCCACATATTGAGAAGAAGTTTTCTTCTGATAAAGTTTCCAACAGTACGAAAGATATAAGCAAAACAAAATTGCGGAAATGCCCCTAGGCAGCCTTTTCCTAGAACGCAAAAAAACGACGGAGAGGAAATCAGGTTTTGACCATACGCCAGTGTTACCCATTACATAAGCTTTCCAACCCCTTGAAAATTTCGAGATAAGGACGAATAGAAAGAGAGATATGAGCAAAACAAAATAGAGAAATGGCCCTAGGCAGGCCTTTAACTAGAAGGCAAAAAAACGACGGAGAAGAAATCCAGTTTTGACCATACGTCAGTGTTACCCGTTACATAAGCATTCCAACCCGGTGAAAATTTCACGATATGGACGAGTAGAACGAGAGATATGAGCAAAACAAAATTGCAGAAATGCCCCTAGGCAGCTGCCTTTTACTAGAAGGCAAAAGAAAGACGAAGAGGAAATAAAATTTTGACCATATGCCAGTGTTACCCATTACATAAGCTTTTCGACGCTGTGAAAATTTTGCTATAAGGAGATATAGAACGAAAGATATGAGCAAAACAAAATTGTGGAAATGCCCCTTGGCAAGCTTGCCTTTTCCTAGTACGCAAAAAAACGACGGAGAGGAAATCTAGTTTTGACCATACGCCAGTGTTATCCATTGCATAACCTCTCCGACGCCGTGAAAATTTCGCGATAAGAACGAGTAGAACGAAAGATATAAGCAAAACAAAATTGCGGAAATGCCCCTAGGCACCTTTTCCTACAACGCAAAATAAACGACGGAGAGGAAATCCAGTTTTGACCATACGCCAGTGTTACCCATTACATAAGCTTTCCAACCCTGTGAAAATTTCGCTATAAGGACGAGTAGAACGAGAGATATGAGCAAAACAAAATTGCGGAAATGCCCCTAGGCAGCTGCCTTTTACTGGAAGACAAAAAAACGACGTAGAGGAAATTCAGTTTTGACTATACGCCAGTGTTACCATTACATAAACTTTCCGACGCCATGAAAATTTCGCGATAAGGACGAGTAGAACGAAACATATAAGCAAAACAAAAAATTGTGGAAATGCCCCTAGGCAGCTGCCTTTTCCTAGACCGCAAAAAAAAAACAACAACGGAGATGAAATTCAGTTTTGACCATACGTCAATGTTACCCATTACATAAGCTTTCCGACGCCGTGAAAATTTCGAGATAAGGACGAGTAGAACGAAAGATATAAGCAAAACAAAATTGCAGAAATGCCCTAGGCGGCAAAAAAAGGACGGAGAGAAATCGAGTTTTGACCATACGCCAGTCTTACCCATTACTTAAGCTTTCCGACGCCGTGAAAATTTTGCGTTAAGGACGAGTAGAACGAAAGATATAAGCAAAACAACATTGCGGAAATGCCCCTAGGAAGCTGCCTTTTCCTATAACACAAAAAAACAACGGAAAGGAAATCCAGTTTTCACCATACGCCAATGTTACCCATTACATAAGCTTTCTGACGCCGTGAAAATTTCGCGATAAGGACGAGTAGAACGAAAGATATAAGCAAAACAAAATTGCGGAAATGCCCTAGGCATTTGCGGAAATAGCCTTTTCCTATAACACAAAAAAATGACGGAGATGAAATCCTGTTTTGACCATACGCCAGTGTTACCCATTACATAATCTTTCCAACCCCGTGAAAATTCCGCTATAAGGACGAGTAGAACGCGAGATATGAGCAAAGCAAAATTCCGGAAATGTCCCTAGAGCTGCCTTTTCCTAGAATGCAAAAAAACGACGGAGAGGAAATCAAGTTTTGACCATACGACAGTGTTACCCATTACATAAGCTTTCCGACGCCGTGAAAATTTAGCGATAAGGACGAGTAAACGAAAGATATAAGCAAAATAAAATTGCGGAAATGCCCCTAGGATGCAGCCTTTTCCTAGAACGCAAAAAAACGACGGAGAGCAAATCCTGTTTTGACCATACGAGAGTGTTAGCCCTTACATAAGCTTTCTAACCCCGTGAAAATTTCGCCCTAAGGACGAGTACAACGAGAGATATGAGAAAAGCAAAATTGCGGAAATGCCCCTAGGCAGCTGCCTTTTACTAGAGGCAAAAAAACGACGGAGAGGAAATCAAGTTTTGACCATACGCCAGTGATACCCATTATATAAACTTTCCAACCCCTTGAAAAGTTTGAGATAAGGACTAGTAGAACGAGAGATATGAGCAAAACAAAATAGACAAATTGCCATAGGTTACCTTTTATTAGTAGGCAAAAAAACGACGGAGAGGAAATCCATTTTTGACCATACGCCAGTGTTACCCGTTACATAAGATTTTAACCCCGTGAAAATTTCGCGATAAATACGAGTGGAACGAGAGATATGAGCAAAACAAAATTGCGGAAATGCCCGAAGGCAGATGCCTTTTACTAGAAGGGAAAAAAACGACGGAGAGGAAATCCAGTTTTGACCATATGCCATTGTTACCCATTGCATAAGCTTTCCAAGCCCACGAAAATTTCGCGATAAGGACGAGTGGAACGAGAGATATGAGCAAAACAAAATTGCGAAAATGACCCAAAGCACCTGCCTTTTATAATAAGGCAAAAAACGATGGAGAGAAAATCCAGTTTTGACCATACGCATGTGTTACCCATTGCATAAGCTTTCCAAGCCCGCGAAAATTTCGCGATAAGGACGAGTGAAATGAGAGATATGAGCAAAACAAAATTGCGGAAATGCCCCAAGCCTGCCTTTTACTAGAAGGGAAAAAAACGACGGAGAGGAAATCCAGTTTTGACCATACGCCAGTGTTACCCATAGCATAAGCTTTCCAAGGTCGCGAAAATTTCGCGATAAGGAAGAGTGGAATGAGAGATATGAGCAAAACAAATTTGCGGAAATGCCCCAAGCCAGATGCCTTTTACTAGAAGGGGAAAAAAAGACGGAGAGGAAATCCAGTTTTGACCATACGCCAGTGTTACCCATTGCATAAGCTTTCCAAGCCCGCAAAAATTTCGCGATAAGGACTAGTGGAACGAGAGATATGAGAAAAACAAAATTGCGGAAATGCCCTGCCTTTTACTAGAAGGGAAAAAAACGACGGAGAGGAAATCTAGTTTTGACCATACGCCAGTGTTACCCATTGCATAAGCTTTCCAAGCTTGTGAAAATTTTGCGATAAGGACTAGTAGAACGAGAGATATGAGCAAAACAAAATTGCGGAAATGCCCCAAGGCAGATGCCTTTTACTAGAATGGAAAAAAACGACGGAGAGAAAATCCAGTTTTGACCATACGCCAGTGTTACCCATTGCATAAGCTTTCCAAGCTTGCGAAAATTTTGCGATAAGGACGAGTGGAACGAGAGATATGAGCAAAACAAAATTGCGGAAATGCCCCAAAGCAGATGTCTTTTACGAGAAGGGAAAAAACCGACGGAGAGGAAATAAGTTTTGACCATACGCCAGTGTTACCCATTGCTTAAGCTTTACAAGACCGCAAAAATTTCGCGATAAGGACGAGTGGAACGAGAGATATGAGCAAAACAAAATTGCGGAAATGCCCCAAGACAGCTGCCTTTTACTAGAAGACAAAAAAACCGCGGAGAGGAAATCCAGTTTTAACCATACGCCAGTGTTACCCATTGCATAAGTATTCCAAGCCCGCGAAAATTTCGCGATAAGGACGAGTGGAACGAGATATATTAGCAAACCAAAATTGCGAAAATGACCAAGGCAGCTAGCTGCCTTTTATTAGAAGGGAAAAAAACGACGGAGAGGAAATCAAGTTTTGACCATACGCCAGTGTTACCCATTGCATAAGATTTCCAAGCCCACGAAAATTTCGCGATAAGGACGAGTGGAACGAGAGATATTAGCAAAACAAAATTGCGGAAATGCCCCAAGGCACCTTTTACTAGAAAGGAAAAAAACGACGGAAATGTAATCCAGTTTTGATTATACGCCAGTGTTACCCACTGCATAATCTTTCCAAACCCTCGAAAATTTCGCGATAAGGACGAGTGGAACGAGAGATATGAGCAAAACAAAATTGCGGAAATGCCCCAAGGCAGCTGCCTTTTACTAGAAGGGGAAAAAACGATGGAGAGGAAATCCAGTTTTGACCATACGCCAGTGTTACCCATTGTATAAGATTTCCAAGCCCGCGAAAATTTCGCGATAAGGACGAGTGAAACGAGAGATATGAGCAAAACAAAACTGCAGAAATGCCCCTAGAGGAAATCCAGTTTGGACCATACGCCAGTGTTACCCATTGCATAAGCTTTCCAAGCCCGCGGAAATTTTGCGATAAACATGAGTGGAACGAGAGATATGAGCAAAACAACATTGCGGAAATGTCCCAAGGCTTTTACTAGAAGGGAAAAAAACAACGGAGAGGAAATCCTGTTTTGACCATACGCCAGTGTTATCCATTACATAAGCATTCCAACCCCGCGAAAATTTCGCGATAAGGACGAGTAGAATGAGAGATATGAACAAAACAAAATTGCAGAAATGCTCCAAGGCAAGTTGCCTTTTACTAGAAGGGAAAAAAACGACATAGAGGAAATCCAGTTTTGACCATACGCCAGTATTACCTATTGCATAAGCTTTCCAAGCCCGCGAAATTTTCACGATAAGGAAGTTTGGAACGAGAGATATGAGCAAAACAAAATTGCCGAAAAGCCCCAAGGCCTTTTACTACAAGGGAAAAAATGACGGATGAAATCCAGTTTTGACCATACGCCAGTGTTACCCATTACATAAGCTTTCGAAGCCCGCAAAAATTTTGCGATAAGGACGAGTGGAACAAGAGATATGAGCAAAACAAAATTGCGGAAATGCCCCAAAGCAGGCCTTTTACTAGAAGGGAAAAAAATAACGGAGAGGAAATCCAATTTTGACCACACGCCAGCGTTACCCATTGCTTAATCTTTCCTAGACCGCAAAAATTTCGCGATAAGGACGAGTGGAACGAGAGATATGATCAAAACAAAATTGCGGAAATGCCCCAAGGCTGCCTTTTACTAGAAGGGAAAAAACGACAGAGAGGAAATCCAGTTTTGACCATACGCCAGTGTTACCCATTACATATGCTTTCGAAGCCTGCGAAAATTTCGCGATAAGGACGAGTGGAACGAGAGATACGAGCAAAACAAAATTTCGGAATTGTGCCAAGAGATATGAGCTGCCTTTTACTAGATGGGAAAAAAACGACGGAGAGAAAATTCAGTTTTGACCATGCGCCAGTGTTACCCATTGCATAAGCTTTCCAAGCCCGCGAAAATTTCGCGATAAGGACGAGTGGAAAGAGAGATATGAGCAAAACAAAATTGCGGACATGACCTAATGCAGCTGCCTTTCAATAGATGGGAAAAAATAACAGAGAGGAAATCCAGTTTTGACCATACGCCAGTGTTACCCATTGTATAAGCTTTCCAATCGCACGAAAATTTCGCGATAAGGACCAGTGGAACGAGAGATATGAGCAAAAAAAAATAGCGGAAATGCCCCAAGGCAAGCTGCCTTTTATTAGATGGGAAAAAACGACGGAGTGGAAATCCAGTTTTGACCATACGCCAGGGTTACCCATTGCATAAGCTTTCAAAGCCCGCAAAAATTTCGCGATAAGAACGAGTGGAACGAGAGATATGAGCAAAACAAAATTGCGAAAATGCCCCAAGGCCTTTTACTAGAAGGGAAAAAAACGATGGAGATGAAATCCAATTTTGACCATACGCAAGTGTTACCCATTACATAAGCTTTCGAAGCCCGCGAAAATTTCGCGATAAGGACGAATGGAACAAGAGATATGAGCAAAACAAAATTGCGGAAATGCCCCAAGACAGCTGCCTTTTACTAGAAGGGGAAAAAACGACGGAGAGGAAATCCAGCTTTGACCATACGCCAGTGTTACCCATTGCATAAGATTTCGAAGCCCGCAAAAATTTCGCGATAAGGACGAGTGGAACGAGAGATATGAGCAAAAGAAAATTGCGGGCATGCCCCAAGGCAGCTAGCTGCCTTTTACTTGATGGGAAAAAAAGGACGGAGAGGAAATCTAGTTTTGACCATACGCCAGTGTTACCCATTGCATAAGATTTCCAATCCCGCGAGAATTTCGCGATAAGGACGAGTGGAACGAGATATATGAGCAAAACAAAATTGCGGACATGCCACTAGACAGCTGCCTTTTACTAGAAGGGAAAAAAACGACGGAGAGGAAATCCAGTTTTGACCACACGCCAGCGTTACCCCTTGCATAAGCTTTCCAAGCCCGCGAAAATTTCGCGATAAGGACGAGTGGAACGAGAGATATGAGAAAAACAATATTGCGGCAATGCCCCTAGGCAGCCTTTTACTAGATAGCTTAAAAAACGACGGAGAGGAAATCCAGTTTTGACCACACGCCAGCGTTACCCATTGCATACGCTTTCCAAGCCCGCGAAAATTTCGCGATAAGGACGAGTGGAACGAGAGATAAGAGCAAAACAAAATTGCGGAAATGCCCGGCAGCTTCCTTTTACTAGATGGGAAAAAAACGACGGCGAGGAAATCCAGTTTTGACCATACGCCAGTGTTACCCATTGCATTAGCTTTCCAAGGCCGCAAAAATTTCGCAATCAGGACGAGTAGAACGAGAGATATGTGCAAAACAAAATTGCGGAAATGCCCCAAGGCAGCCGCATTTTTCTAGAAGGGAAAAAAGCGACGGAGAGGAAATCATGTTTTGACCATACGCCTGGGTTACCCATTGCATAAGCTTTCCAAGCCTGCGAAAATTTTGCGATTAGGACGAGTGGAACGAGAGATATGAGCAAAATAAAATTTCGGAAATGCCCCGAGAGATATGAGCTGCCTTTTAATTGAAGGGAAAAAAACGACGGAGAGGAAATCCAGCTTTGACCATACGCCAGTATTACCCATTGCATAAGCTTTCGAAGCCCGCGAAAATTTCGCGATAAGGACGAATGGAACGAGAGATATGAGCAAAAGAAAATTGCGGACATGCCCTGCCTTTTACTTGATGGGAAAAAAACGACGGAGAGGAAATCCAGTTTTGACCATACGCTAGTGTTACCTATTGCAAAGGCTTTCCAAGCCCGCGAAAATTTCGCGATAAGGACGAGTGAAATGAGAGATATGAGCAAAACAAAATTGCGGAAATGCCCCAAGCCTGCCTTTTACTAGAAGGGAAAAAAACGACGGAGAGGAAATCCAGTTTTGACCATACGCCAGTGTTACCCATAGCATAAGCTTTCCAAGGTCGCGAAAATTTCGCGATAAGGAAGAGTGGAATGAGAGATATGAGCAAAACAAATTTGCGGAAATGCCCCAAGCCAGATGCCTTTTACTAGAAGGGGAAAAAAAGACGGAGAGGAAATCCAGTTTTGACCATACGCCAGTGTTACCCATTGCATAAGCTTTCCAAGCCCGCAAAAATTTCGCGATAAGGACTAGTGGAACGAGAGATATGAGAAAAACAAAATTGCGGAAATGCCCTGCCTTTTACTAGAAGGGAAAAAAACGACGGAGAGGAAATCTAGTTTTGACCATACGCCAGTGTTACCCATTGCATAAGCTTTCCAAGCTTGTGAAAATTTTGCGATAAGGACTAGTAGAACGAGAGATATGAGCAAAACAAAATTGCGGAAATGCCCCAAGGCAGATGCCTTTTACTAGAATGGAAAAAAACGACGGAGAGAAAATCCAGTTTTGACCATACGCCAGTGTTACCCATTGCATAAGCTTTCCAAGCTTGCGAAAATTTTGCGATAAGGACGAGTGGAACGAGAGATATGAGCAAAACAAAATTGCGGAAATGCCCCAAAGCAGATGTCTTTTACGAGAAGGGAAAAAACCGACGGAGAGGAAATAAGTTTTGACCATACGCCAGTGTTACCCATTGCTTAAGCTTTACAAGACCGCAAAAATTTCGCGATAAGGACGAGTGGAACGAGAGATATGAGCAAAACAAAATTGCGGAAATGCCCCAAGACAGCTGCCTTTTACTAGAAGACAAAAAAACCGCGGAGAGGAAATCCAGTTTTAACCATACGCCAGTGTTACCCATTGCATAAGTATTCCAAGCCCGCGAAAATTTCGCGATAAGGACGAGTGGAACGAGATATATTAGCAAACCAAAATTGCGAAAATGACCAAGGCAGCTAGCTGCCTTTTATTAGAAGGGAAAAAAACGACGGAGAGGAAATCAAGTTTTGACCATACGCCAGTGTTACCCATTGCATAAGATTTCCAAGCCCACGAAAATTTCGCGATAAGGACGAGTGGAACGAGAGATATTAGCAAAACAAAATTGCGGAAATGCCCCAAGGCACCTTTTACTAGAAAGGAAAAAAACGACGGAAATGTAATCCAGTTTTGATTATACGCCAGTGTTACCCACTGCATAATCTTTCCAAACCCTCGAAAATTTCGCGATAAGGACGAGTGGAACGAGAGATATGAGCAAAACAAAATTGCGGAAATGCCCCAAGGCAGCTGCCTTTTACTAGAAGGGGAAAAAACGATGGAGAGGAAATCCAGTTTTGACCATACGCCAGTGTTACCCATTGTATAAGATTTCCAAGCCCGCGAAAATTTCGCGATAAGGACGAGTGAAACGAGAGATATGAGCAAAACAAAACTGCAGAAATGCCCCTAGAGGAAATCCAGTTTGGACCATACGCCAGTGTTACCCATTGCATAAGCTTTCCAAGCCCGCGGAAATTTTGCGATAAACATGAGTGGAACGAGAGATATGAGCAAAACAACATTGCGGAAATGTCCCAAGGCTTTTACTAGAAGGGAAAAAAACAACGGAGAGGAAATCCTGTTTTGACCATACGCCAGTGTTATCCATTACATAAGCATTCCAACCCCGCGAAAATTTCGCGATAAGGACGAGTAGAATGAGAGATATGAACAAAACAAAATTGCAGAAATGCTCCAAGGCAAGTTGCCTTTTACTAGAAGGGAAAAAAACGACATAGAGGAAATCCAGTTTTGACCATACGCCAGTATTACCTATTGCATAAGCTTTCCAAGCCCGCGAAATTTTCACGATAAGGAAGTTTGGAACGAGAGATATGAGCAAAACAAAATTGCCGAAAAGCCCCAAGGCCTTTTACTACAAGGGAAAAAATGACGGATGAAATCCAGTTTTGACCATACGCCAGTGTTACCCATTACATAAGCTTTCGAAGCCCGCAAAAATTTTGCGATAAGGACGAGTGGAACAAGAGATATGAGCAAAACAAAATTGCGGAAATGCCCCAAAGCAGGCCTTTTACTAGAAGGGAAAAAAATAACGGAGAGGAAATCCAATTTTGACCACACGCCAGCGTTACCCATTGCTTAATCTTTCCTAGACCGCAAAAATTTCGCGATAAGGACGAGTGGAACGAGAGATATGATCAAAACAAAATTGCGGAAATGCCCCAAGGCTGCCTTTTACTAGAAGGGAAAAAACGACAGAGAGGAAATCCAGTTTTGACCATACGCCAGTGTTACCCATTACATATGCTTTCGAAGCCTGCGAAAATTTCGCGATAAGGACGAGTGGAACGAGAGATACGAGCAAAACAAAATTTCGGAATTGTGCCAAGAGATATGAGCTGCCTTTTACTAGATGGGAAAAAAACGACGGAGAGAAAATTCAGTTTTGACCATGCGCCAGTGTTACCCATTGCATAAGCTTTCCAAGCCCGCGAAAATTTCGCGATAAGGACGAGTGGAAAGAGAGATATGAGCAAAACAAAATTGCGGACATGACCTAATGCAGCTGCCTTTCAATAGATGGGAAAAAATAACAGAGAGGAAATCCAGTTTTGACCATACGCCAGTGTTACCCATTGTATAAGCTTTCCAATCGCACGAAAATTTCGCGATAAGGACCAGTGGAACGAGAGATATGAGCAAAAAAAAATAGCGGAAATGCCCCAAGGCAAGCTGCCTTTTATTAGATGGGAAAAATACGACGGAGAGGAAATAATGTTTTGACCATACGCCAGGGTTACCCATTGCATAAGCTTTCCAATGTCGCAAAAATTTCGCGATAATGACGAGTGGAACGAGAGATATGAGCAAAACAAAATTGCGGAAATACCCCAAGGCAACTGCATTTTACTAGAAGGGAAAAAAACGACGGAGTTGAAATCATGGTTTGACTATACGCCAGTGTTACCCATTGCATAAGCTATCCAAGCCCGCGAAAAATTTCGCGATAAGAACTAATAGAATGATATATATGAGCAAAACAAAATTGCAGAAATGCCCCAAGGCAGCTAAGCTGCCTTTTACTAGAAGAGAAAAAACGACGGAGAGAAAATCCAGTTTTGAATATACGCCAGTGTTACTAATTGCATAAGTTTTCCAAGCCCGCGAAAATTTCGCGATAAGGACGAGTGGAACGAGAGATACAAGCAAAACAAAATTGCGGAAATGCCCCAAGGCAGCTGCCTTTTACTAGAAGGGAAAAAACGAGGGAGAGGAAATCCAGTTTTAGCCATACGCCAGTGTTAACCATTGCATAAGCTTTCCAATCCCGCGAAAATTTCGCGATAAGGACGAGTGGAACGAGAGATATGAGCAAAACAAAATTGCGGAAATGCCCTAAGGCAGCTGCCTTTTACTAGATAGGAAAAAAACAATGGAGAGGAAATCCAGTTTTGGCCATACGCCAGTGTCACCCATTGCATAAGCTTTCCAAGGCCGCAAAAATTTTGCGATCAGGACGAGTAGAACGAGAGATATGAGCAAAACAAAATTGCGGAAATGCCCCAAGGCAGCTGCATTTTACTAGAAGGGATAAAAACGACGGAGTGGAAATCATGTTTTGACCATACGCCAGGGTTACCCATTGCATAAGCTTTCCAAGCCTGCGAAAATTTTCGCGATAAGGACGAGTGGAACGAGAGATATGAGCAAAACAAAATTGCGGAAATGCCCCAAGAGATATGAGCTGCCTTTTACTAGAAGGGAAAAAAACGACGGAGAGGAAATCTAGCTTTGACCATACGCCAGTGTTACCCATTGCATAAGCTTTCCAAGCCTGCAAAAATATCGCTACAAGGACGAATGGAAAGAGAGAAATGAGCAAAAGAAAATTGCGGACATGCCCTGCCTTTTACTTCATGGGAAAAAAACGACGGAGAAGAAATCCAGTTTTGACCGTACGCCAGTGTTACCCATTGCATAGGCTTTCCAATCCCGCAAAAATTTCGCGATAAGGACGAGTAGAACGGGAGATATGAGCAAAACAAAATTGCGGAAATGCCCCAAGGCAACTGACTTTTATTAGAAAGGAAAAAAACGATGGAGAGGAAATCCGGTTCCCATTACATAAGATTTCAAAGCCCGCGAAAATCTCGCGATAAGGACGAGTGGAACGACAGATATGAGCAAAACAAAATTGCGGAAATGCCCCAAGGCTGCCTTTTACTAGAAGGGAAAAATACGACGGAGAGGAAATCCAGTTTTGACCATACGCCAGTGTTACCCATTGCATAGACTTTCCAAGCCCGCAAAAATTTCGCGATAAGGACGAGTGAAACGAGATATATGAGCAAAACAAAATTGCGGAAATGCCCCAAGGCTGCTAGCTGCCTTTTACTAGAAAGGAAAAAAACGACGGAGAGGAAATCTGGTTATGACTATACGCCAACGTTACCCATTACATAAGCTTTCCAAGCCCGCGAAAATTTCGCGATAAGGACCAGTGGAACGAGAGATATCAGCAAAACAATATTGCGAAAATGTCCCAAAGCAGCTTACAAGAAGGGAAAAAAACGACGGAGTGGAAATCCATTTTTGACCATACGCCAGTGTTACCCATTGCATAAGCTTTCCAAGCGCGCAGAAATTTCGCGATAAGGACGAGTGGAACGAGAGATATGAGAAAAACAGAATTGCGGAATTGCCCCAACGCAGCTGCCTTTTACTAGAAGGGAAAAATACGACGGAGAGGAAATCCAGTTTTGACCATACGCCCGTGTTACCCATTGCATAAGCTTTCCAAGCCCGCAAAAATTTCGCGATAAGGACGAGTAGAACGAGAGATATGAGTGATAAGTGCTAAAGTTCGTGCGTGTGTCGTTGGGATTTTAGAACACAAATCTAGCCCTATCAAGAAAATTATAGTCCCCTCTTCCCTTATA